>JAVQJG010059503.1:0-22811 GCA_036024015.1 Craterocephalus amniculus | reverse complement strand
TGTATATATGAATGTGTGACAATCAGATTACTTGGACTGATTGTCAGTGAAGCGTCTTGAGATGACTTTGTTATGAATTGGCGCTATACAAATAAAGTTGAATTGAATTGAATTGAATTACTGAAGCTGTCCAGTGTAACACAAAACTGTCCATGACCTCAATAATGAACCAAAGTAAATTTTTAAACATTAGCAAGTTATTCATTGATGTCAAGACTGAGTTTACATACAGTAGTATTTCATTGATGTTTTAAGCTCAAGGATTGTAAAGATGAACACAGAAAGTGAACACAGAAACTTTTTCCTTCTGCTCTATGATTACACAACCAGTGTTGTGTAATCACACATAATCACACTCGATCAAAGTGAAAGCATTTGTTGTATGTGTTCCGCATTTTAGACATTATCATGATAACATCCTTAAAAACCTTCTGTTGCTTTAGGGGATTTTCATGAATAAAACTGTTGTCCATCCTTTGATATGATCATATTTTGTAGCTATCATGCAGAGGTATGCACAAGTCTGGACAGAGCAAATAAGTTGCACTTGTTTCCATACAGTTCAGTTCAGAATCTGTCGCCTCAATCACACAGATCTCATGCCCTCTACAAAACCACATCTTTTCGATCACATCTCCACATCTCACGCTACAGATCAGTTAACACGTCACCCATCGGGACAGACAGAGACCTCCTCTGCCTGCCCCTCCAGCCCATTCGTCTCTGGTGAAGAAGCAGCGGCAGAGACTGAACTTGAACAACTGGTCAGGCCCAGGATACTGATCTCATGTTTAGTTCTTGCCCAGACCTGTGCAATCCAGCTTGGCTTCTACAACACTTTTTAACAGTAACCTGAGTCCAGAAAAAAATCCTGTTATGAAAGACATCCTGACTTGTTCTAGGGCCTAAAACATTTTGTCTGTCTGTTCTAAGTGACAATAGAAGATTGCCCTACATCCCACAACATGAAAGTTCAAAGACCGTTGCCAACTCAGCTCTGAAAGTAGTTGAGAACCTTTTAGGACACACTACACTTTGTGTATTATACAGATCCTGTGGCTGAAAAGTCTAAAGCTTCTGCTAAGACGCTCCTATCTGGATGAATCAGGCAGCAATTGAGAATCTTTTAGATCTTAAAGAAAACAGTAATACTAGTTTTTCTGCATCATGATTAGATGAGTTGTTTCTAATTTTAGCATACATAGGAAGAATGCTGTTCCTGAAACTTTGTTTGTATGTACATGAAAGAATAGGCTCTTTGTTACTCTGCACAAATAACACAGTCTACCTGAAGTGATCTGATCCAACGACAATAATGCCATATTAGCCTGAAGCAGCATCTTTCCAGACCTCTTTGTCTTTGAGACATACTTGTAGTCTGACAAATTTCTTCTGTATACCACAACTTCCTCCTACAACATTTCTTTTGAAATCTAACCTTGACATGTGTCTACATTTTTCCACAACATAGTTAAATACACAAATTAACTTCCCCTTTGTAAGGTGTTTACAATTTGACAAAACTTAGTTTTCTAACAAAAGATCCTAAGGGAGGAGGAAACATGTTTATGTGACCGTGTGTGGGTCCTGTCACTGTGTGCCTCCGACTGATAATGCGCCCTGGCTGCTTTGCCACAGGGATATTCCTTTGGTTGACTGGCAAGCGCGCATGACTTTCACCCGGAAGGCTAGTTATAGAAGGTTGAAGCATTTAGGTGCTGTTCATTTGCTGAGCAATAGCAATGTTATTTGGACCTGTTCAAATCTTAGTGGCTTTTTAGCCCAAGTTTTTATTTTCACCCATCGGAGAACCAAAGTCTGGAGCATAAGGGTTAAACTTGTACTTACAGTGTAAACACATCAATAAATCATCTGAAGTGTGTGATTCATTTCATTACACTGTTAACAGCCCAGAAAGTTCTGATCCTGCAAGCAACAGGAGGAGCTATGACTGGTCTGGTGCCAGCATTTGCGGAAGGAAGCAAGAAGGGGATTTCAATAGTGAGTTAAAAATGAGCATTCAAGACAGGTATAAGATGAATTTTCATTTTGAGTGATATTTCACTCAAATGGATTTTACTGAAGCTTTTTTGGTTACTTCCTGTTTGACATGAAATTTTCGGTTAGAGAAAACTTATGATGGGGTTGAAACTATGAGCTCTTTTTCACATGACCGTCATATTCAAGCATTTAATCTTGAATAGTTGTCAGACTTACAAGTAAACACAACAGTATCTTCTGAGATTTCCTGGTTGAAGATAGTTTGTGATCAAAACCAATAGGTAAGATTTCAAAAGTTATACAATTCATTGCCAACGTGACTGTCCCCATGGGTTCTGTGTTTTACGTTTCACATGCTTTCATTCCCACAAGAACTTGCATATGGTGATAATGTGCAAAACGGTTAGAATTTTAGGTTTCTTCGGCTTACATGAGCAACACATTGTGAGGTCCCTGGGAGGAGGACAGCCCAAAATACAATTTAACCTTCGGGTCAAAATGACCCGCCACTGTTTTAAAAACCCCCATAAAATCCCCTAAACGATATTACATACATTAGAAAAAATTAAATGTTGCTTGTATTCACATTTCCATGTAAGCTGTACAAAAAAAGGTACAAAGATGGTCTTCGGGTCAAAATGACCCATGAGGCAATTAGAGTTGATAAAAAGGTCATTACAGTTATTTACACACCACCGAATGTTACAATGTTTCAGCTTTGTCTCAGATCAATCAGTAGCAGAAGTAAACAAGAAAAAATCAGGGGGTTTTCTCACGGACTGCTGTACCTTTTGATCAGTCTCAGATCAATTAGAAGTAAACGTGAACAAGACAGTAGCAGACATAAACAACACAAGATAGGTGGCATTCTCGCAGACAGCAGAGCTCTTTTTCTGTGGATTTCCAGAGGTTGTAAAGGTGCTGCAGATGACAGGACCCTCAATTCTCTCTTTTCTGAAGCCATGATTGTGTGTTATAATGCTGAAGAGGCTCTAAAGCTGATTTTTTCAGATGTCCAGCAAGACAACTCTGATTCAGAAGAGGAGGTGGAGGATCTGTCAGAAGAAGAAGATGGGGAGGAATACAACCCAGAGCATGATGAATCATCTTCAGAAGAAGAAGAAAACCCTGAAGCTAAAAGAGAGACTTTCCTTTCAAAAAATGGCAAAATAACATGGTCCTCAGCAGCATATGACCAACACGGCAGGCATGCAGAACAAAACGTCATTTTGCATCTTATTTTCTTTCTTAAGCTATATACAAATGAAGAGGGAAAACTCAGTTATTCCCCCATTTTGTTGTGGATGACAAGTTGGTTCTTCAAACAAGATGAAATTTGGTGTTTAAAATTCAATTAAGCTGCTAATATTGGGGGTTTAGTGAAGACGGGTCATTTTGACCCGGAGGACACAGGGTGTAAACAGAAAATGAGGACAACAGGAGGGTTAAGTTCTATTGTTTGATCATCACATTACATAATGAATTGTAAGAGTAAGTGAACACTACTGGATGTTTTAGTAGATGCAGTCATAATAAGTCATAGATCTTTTACAGATCCTAAAAATGATTAGATCCATATGTCTGCGGCAGTTTCCTATTTCATTCATTAAATAGGTCAAGGTTGCCGTGAAAAATATTTTTGTTAGGTCATTCCTATACCTTTCACTCTAAGTGCAATGGCCAGTAGTGTCACTGCAATTATCATGTGTCACAGACAGAATATATAAATTTGAATGAGGAACATAAGCAGAACAAATTTTCAATGATTTCTTCCATTTCTTTTGCTTTCCATACCATTGATAAGGCGATGGATCACAGATCGCCTGAAATAGAAACCTTGGCAAAAACAACAAAATAAAATCTCAAGTCTCCGAAAAAACATACAAATATGAAGATTTACATTTTTTCTTTTGTTGTTCTTGTTAATCCCTTTCATGCATGAATTACTAAGAAACACTGCCATATATTTTACTTATTTAATTTATTTTTATATTTGATTCAAAATCATTAATTAGATATGCTTCTTCATACTACTATAATATGAATATTCTATAAAAATATGGCACGGTTTTCTTTTCCTGTTTATCACAAAAGAAAGTTCCGTCATTACAAAGTTCCTCAAGCTGTGGGCCAGCAATATTAGACATCAGTCCACCCATATTCCTAAGTGTTTATGAATTATTAAACCGACCACCAAGCAGCCCATCATCATGCTCCAGTACCCCATCACCATCTGCGTCCCTAGAGATGCCAAAGCGGGACGGACTCCATCCTGGTCAGACACAGCCACATGGATGTAATAAGGCTTCAAAAGATTAACAGGGCAAAGCTGTCCAGATTTTCTACGTCCAGGAGTTTCAGTCCTGCAATTTAACAGCCACAACAAATGGACCAGAATAAGGAGCCTGAAAAGGAGAACTCAAGACAGGCAGCAAAGCCAGCACCTGATTACCTGGCTAGCTCGAACTCTTAGCTCAGTTTTATGGTCATAGCTATGTGTCATCCTACTTTGTGCCTCACCAAGCTGTTCTTTAGCCAAACTACATGCCACGAACAATTAGACTATTAGATTCCGGGGAGGATCTCCCTGCACCAGTCATTCTTCAGAACAGACAAGGTCCGTGAACCGAATGTCCAAACACAAGCCCATAAGTTTGTTTTGTTTGGATTTTTTCTTTCAGGCCGTGGGGTTTGTTTTTTTTTTAAAGGGGGAAGGTGTGGTTGTGCCTTTCTTAATATTTCTGTTTCTTTTATATACATGTGACATCAGGCGGCTCCTCAATCATCAGCACCTGAGCCTATAAAAGTTCAGGCCTCCTTCTCTCTGTCCTCCGCAGGCTGGTTTGTTCACAGATTCGTAACCACTTTACACCACAACCTTTACACGCTGCACACACTTTTTTTCTGTTCTTTACTTTAACACATATATGTTTGAGTAGCGTGTCCCTTCCTGTTTTTGTCACGGCTTGCCACAACGCTCGTGATGTGTCTTTTTCATGTTCTATTAAGGTCGGAGTTGATTTGATGATGAAAAGAAAAAATGGGTTCAATATCTGTTCTATATTTATTATTGCATGAACTAAAGGGAGTACACTGAAGGATGATCTGAAAGAATATATAAACTAAGGCTTCACCCAACACCTTTTCAGTCCACTATTTTCCTTTTCTTTCTTTTCCCTTATCATATATAGCTTTGACTAAATGGGTTTTGCTCAATGTACCAAATAAAACAAACAAACAACAAAAACGTACACCTTATGCTCTAAAGTTCACATTTGTTACCCATTCATTTTAGAATATGCTATCTTTAAAAAAAAAAAACTTAATCACTCTGAAAAAACTCTAATTTACATGAGAGACTTTTTATCTTCCAGATGCCCCATGCCATCACCTCAGAGGCACACATGTCAGAGAAATATCTCTGCATTTGTCGTAACTTCTCTTGTTCTGCTGGAGGGACTGCTGATACATATTGTCACATATCTATCACTCGATTGGCAGGATATTATCAGAAAGGTATGTGACGCTAGATATTATCTAAAGACTCCATCTGCACAAATGAAGGGAATTCTTCTTAAATGAAAAAGTCCCAAATCTGGTTTTATCATGTAGGCTGCCCTGTGAAAAGATGTTCCCATAAAAATAGCAAATGTTTTTCCAAATGCCAATATATCCCTCTACATCACTGGTGAAATTTCAGGTCTGCAGGTGCTCCATGCTTTGACCACTAATCCACTCACAGAACCTCACAGAGGCTGTTTTTTTCACTTTTCATCTATAACAGCCTGGGCAGATTATCTCCAGCACATCAAAAACACCTAAATACAGATATATCCACCCACAGAACCCAACTCCATGTGACAGTTTTTAAAAACGTGATATTTCTGAACAGCGTAAATAAATGACTTCCCCTGCTTTCTCAACTTGTTTCGTTTCTGAAGAAGTTGTGGATTATGTTGATTTAAGTAGTTCTCTGGATATCCCACGTGCCAATGTGGCCATACTGAACATGGTGGTTGCTCATGCAGGAGCACCTGAGAGGTGAAATGTGTCCAACATTGATTTCTGTTCTTAGGTCACATACACAGAGATGTAGTAAGACTCCTTTGATCTCTCATGGTGATATTAACTGAAAATGCAAAAAAGACCAAAGTCAAGTAACTAATATATGTCAATGATTGCGCTGAAAAACATTTTTTGAGAATAGGCTCATGTTTAATTTCAGAGCACTCAGTTTATGGTGATGGTTTCTTTTATACTCAGTCCTGACACCCTCACATCTAATTGTTCTTCCCAAACAGTGTTACCCTTTTTACTTTGCAATCAACTTTTTTCTTTTATTTTAGTTGCTCATGTTTATTTACTAGATTAAGGAAGTAATTTAAAACGCTGAAAATATTCTTTGTCCTATATTCAAACAACTTAGTAAAGCTGAGGTTTAAGTCTTTATGACAGCTTTAAAACATTTTCCAACTCTTCTGGAAATTTGTTTGTTATTAATCTTTTCTTCAAAATGTTCACAGACCAAATAATACCAAATGACAATAGACTTTATTTCATATCACATACATATGGTGACAAAGGGTGTCATAAGGGGCAAAAAACAAAAGTAGAAATGTGGATCTTGTAAAATTTTCAGATCATTGGTTAAATTTGTTTTGGCTCATATCTGGCATGTGTCGCCATCTACTGGAAACTTGAAAAACTCCCTCTTTCCTTTTGCAGACTTCTGCTTGGGATCTCCCATTTGGCCACTGTGACAACATTGTAGATGACTGCAGATTGGAAGCTACAGTTGTGACTGATGAGGCTGAGGCCAGAAGGAAAAAATAGGATATCTGCAGTGCAAAGTTCAGTTCAGTCAAGTGATTCACAACAAAACCTGAGAGATGCTGCTCTTGAGCTCATGGAAAAACATCATTCATTTCTTTTATACCTGTTCACAAATACAACACTGAACTCTAACAACATCATTGAGCCAGCAGACGGAATCGTGAAACAAAGGGGCCCTTTTGAGGATCGTTCCCGTTACTCATCCCTAAGTCAGGCTGTTCAGATCCTGAAACATAGTCAGGTGACATGTATGAGTACAAATTACAGGACAGAAACAGTTTTACAGCCCAGTCTCTCTACCAATCAGATTAGGTTCAGTACTTTCATTTTAGGTCATGATAAGTGATATTGCACAAATGTGTCCTGTTTTGATATAGATTCATGTTTTGGTGCAGAAATACCAAAATATTCTACCCTAAAAATTAATAACTAAGTTCTAATTCCTCCTTTTTTCACTGTAAACTCACTGATCTCCAGAACCAAACTAATGCATGTAAAATTACCTACTCTATCTTTACTCTTATCTAGTAAAAATGTTCTTCATAGCAGTCTTGATCTATTTAATGAATGGAATAGGAAACTGCCACAGA
The DNA here is from genome assembly GCA_036024015.1 of Craterocephalus amniculus. Lineage (NCBI taxonomy): Eukaryota > Metazoa > Chordata > Actinopteri > Atheriniformes > Atherinidae > Craterocephalus > Craterocephalus amniculus. The sequence continues at coordinate 15,387 of JAVQJG010059503.1, read as the reverse complement.
CATTGTTTGGATCTCATCATGTAGAACCTGTAAAAGATATATGACTTACTGTAAGTAGTAGTATACGTAGTTAACTGTCCGCCATGTCCAAATATCATCTTGTCACTATGCCTCTGACTGATCATGTGGCCTGGCTGACTGCACAGGGCAAGAACGTAACAAGAGTTCACTATCCTGGGTCTGACGTAATCTGGACCAGTCGTTCCAGTTTAGTCTCTCCAGCTGCTTCTTCACCAGAGGACATTAGGTTGTGTTGACAACTGAGCTGTAGCGTGACATTATGGAGGTGCGATAGTAAAGATGTGGGTTTGTTGAGCGGGTGAGATCTGTGTGATTGAGGTGACAGGTTCCGAACAGAACAGGTGGGAAAACAAGTTCAACTTATTTTTTCTGGCCAGACTTCTGTCAGGCTGATCATGCTTTACATTCACGCCTGTGATTTTTCTCATTCCGTATGTTGTTCTGCTGGAGCTTGCTTTCAGACTTCTCCTGCAGTCCTTCTTACCCTTACCCAAAGGTTTCTTTGGCAATCACAGAAGCATTTCAGATCAGCACAAATTACATTCTTGTGTATACCTCTACTTGATAGCTGCAAAATAGATCATGTCAAAGAACGGAAGGCAGTTTTATTCATGAAAATCCCCTAATGCAGCAGAAGATCCTAGTGGATATTATCATAATGCCTAAAGTTTCGTACACATACATAAATGCTTTAGCTTTGATCGAAAGTCTCGTTGTGATAACACGGCAGAAGCAAAAGTTTCCCTGTTCTCTTTCTGTGTTCTAGAGTCTGTGGCTGGATTGTGTTGTTTTGTCTTGTATCTTTGTCTTTTTTCCCCTGTCTATTCTCCTTTTATTTCCATCTCTCTTTTTTCGTTCGTTTTTCTCTCCCCTCTGGTCAGGTCCAGCAATAGCTTATTATTTTGATTCAGTTAAAGGCAATTATTTAAAATAAATAACAAAATAAAATAAGAAATTTGAAAATAAATTAATAAATTAAGAAGATTCTTTGTGCAATTTACTGCAATACAAGGGGCACCAGTTGAAATCTGGCCAAGGGCACCAAATCAGTCAGAGCTGGCCCTGATTGCTACGATATGAAACAGTCACTTTTCAATAACACATTAGATTTTAAAATAAATTTGTGGACCAACTTTATTGATTTATTTTTTTACAAAGCCCACGGTTTCCAACCCAATGACAAGAAAAATAGAAGAATATTTCCAGTACTTTTAGAATAATTATGTTGTGGAAATCGAATGCAATTAATTCTTGTAAAAAACCTGCATTTGTCACCGTATTTATATCAAAAAAATTTTGTTGCATCTCTATGATTATTGGCCAATTTTATTAAGAGCCTTTGTGGAAGGTCCATTGGGCCATTTGTGGCTCTGGAGCCACAGGTTGCAGACCTCTGATCTAATACTGTAGTTGTTATTGACGTCATAGTAATTGTTTGTGTTTTGCCATGTGCTAATTTAATTGTCTTCTCCAGTCTGGGTTTGATATTTTATTTAATATCAGGAAAACTGTCTAAAAAAAGGTACCTTGGTTTAAACGTACCTTGGTCTACATGGACCAAGAGTCCTTGTCTTTAGGAGTTGACTTGGGAAAAATCTAATTAAATCAAATCAAATCAAAATGTATTTGTGTAACCATTTTCACGCATTGTTGCTTTACAAAGTGCTTCACAGATTAAACATAGTTAAAACATATAGATTAAATAAAACACATAAAACACATATCAAAACATAGAGAACAACAAAGAAGTCCCCCAAGTTCATCACAGACAATAGACTATCTCTCTCTCTAGACCTTTTCACATGCCGTGCTTGGGCCCGGGTCCAAGCAGGTTCGACCACAAATTTGGTCCATGTGAATGTAAACAGGCCAGGGCCCGGCCCGGGTGGCCCAGGTTGGGAGGTAGTCCAGGACCCAGGCCACCCGTGCTCGGACACGGATCAATGCTTTGTGAACGCAATCCACGCTGTGCCGGACGTGACATGTGGGCTACAAGCGGAACTGATCAAAGCAACACCCCACCCTACCGGCAGGCTTAGCATTGGCAACACCATTAGCTTCACTGTAAACAAACGTGGCGATCACGAGCGCAAAGCGATTACTGTGGAGTGATTTAAAACGGCCAAAACGTAAAATATGACTGTCCTCGGTTGTTAGCTATCAGCCAAGTTAACTCAACGCTGCCACCAAGTGTTCTGGCGCCGACATTACCAAGCGTGTCCGAGCCTGGTTCAAGCACTGGCATGTGAACACAACTCAGGAATGATCGATCCCGGACCTGACATGTGAAAAGGCCCTTACTCTCTCTCTCTGATAAACATGCAAATTAAATGAGCACCCCCACCCATAACTCTCTAAAACAGTCTGTCTCTAAGGAAAGCACAGTGCCTTGGCACCAGGTGAGGGAATGATATTCTGGGAGTCCATCCAACACCAGGACCCACCCACCACCACAAAGATTGCCACATGGGAGCCCTGTGCTACCAAATGGTGGTGGTCTTCTTTTCATCAGTCTTGCTTTGGCTTGAGCTGGACACACCTTTTTCTTCTGCTGCTGAAAGACACCAGGCTGCATGCTTTTGCCCCCTGCTGGTCTGGTTGGCTTGCCATGTATTAAGCACAGCCAGCCAGTTTTCTACAAGGATGATGGCTTTAGATGGTATGGCAACTGATCATGCAGATGAAGCCAATGGCATGGCATCTGGTGAAATTGCAGCACAGTTATGCGAGCTGTTTGGCCCCGTTTTACGGCGATTATTAGGTTCCTAAAGGGGCATGCTTGAAAACCGACTGAGCGCTTGGGAACAGAAGGAAAACATTTTTAAAATAATGAGATGAAATGTCCATGCAGTCCACTGTAAAAAAAAAAAAAAGCCAACATGGCATATGAGTAACCCGCCAAAAATGGTAAAAGTAACAATGAAGAAGAAACATGGATTCAGTTTTCAAACTGCACTGTTAGTCTCTACAGCTGAAATTCTGCTTTCTAGTTATATGGAAAAAATACAATTTACTTTGTTTACATGCAGCCAGTAACCTTTTCATAAATGGAATATGAGTGATAATCTGGTTGTGCACGGCCATATAACACCGGCAGAAACCTGAATATGCCAATATTCCATTTTTAAACACCAGTATATTCACCCTGGGTTACTCAAAATGCTGCCTAAAGGATAAAACCTGTTTTTGTCACTGACTAAAATAGACATAATGGAAGCACTTAATGGTAAAATAAATACAAAAATGAACTAACAGACTCTTGCCTAATTCTTAAGTATTAAGCTTTTGCCTTTTCACTTACCTTTCTCTATCTCATTTGGAGGTTGGAGGTTTTTACAAACACTGCACCAAGATTACAATTTAATATGAATAGCATTATTTGCAAACATTTCTACATGACTTATTTTTTTAAATTCACTTCTATATTTGAATTCTATTTATTCATTTTCTGTATTGCATAATCCACTCAGGGCTGCAGGCAGGCTGGAGACTGTCCCAGCATTTATCAGGCGAGAGGCGGGGTACACCCTTGACAGATTGCCAGTCCATCATAGGACGAGACAGCCACTCATACACACACTCAGTCCTAGTGAGAATTTATAGTATCAAATTAAACAGTGGGAGGAAACTGGAGTGAGAACCGTCGCATACACAGGGAGAACGGGCAAACTCCACACTGTTTCAGACCCCTACTGGCTCAAACTCTGCCTGGGGCTTGAACCAGCGATCTTCTTGTTGTGAGGCTGCAGTGCTAACCACCACACCACCGTGAAACCACAAAGAAAAACAAATTTTCTCCATAATCTCATGAAGTTCGAAAATGAATATATATATATTTTTCAAAATCAATGCAAAACGCCTCTGTACAACCCTACTGTTTTAAAAGAAGCTTGCAAAGTTCCCACGTGACAACCCACTCATCTATTTCTGATGTTTTGTGTTCTCCATCATCAAACCTAATTTTCAGGAGACACAGCTCATTCTTAGTTGATTCAGTGAGAGGTCTAGGAGAATCTAGGAGGGAAAATATTGGACATTGAACCAGTAAAACACAACAGAAGCAAAACTTTAATGGAGCATGGAGAAGAATCCCACCACACCTTATTATTAAACAAAGTATACCATTGTAGAATGTATATAAAACTCAGCTGGTTCTTTTATAAAGCTGAAATAATCCATAACACATAACCAGTTAGTTACATAAGCAGAGAACTTACACACAGGTGAAGCAAAAAAGTAAGAGGTTTGTTCAAAATAAAAAGAGGAACATTTACATAAAACTTTTTAAATTATGCTATTACATGGATTCCAAAACTTACTTATATACAGACTATAATGTCACTGAGTGAAAGCGACTTAAAGGTATAGTGCACCCCAAAATGTCTCTTCTGAGCAACGAACAACATTATTAAAAATTCTTTAAAAGAGTGATCCGGTGTGCTGCCTCTGTGGTGGAAATGGAGCTGGAATCTGCGGTGGAGGTTGCAGAGAGGAAGATGTTGGACAAACTGCTGAAGTTCACATATCATATTAGCCACACTCTTCATGCCACCATCATGTCACAAGGGAACCCTTTCAGCTGCAGGCTGCTGTCTCTTAGCTGCTCTACCAACAGACTCAGGGGCTCCTTCCAGGGCCACCAGACTATGTAACAGCACACTAGGCAGGGGTAGAGTAGACTAATTTAAACAGTTTAGACTTTTACAACAGGGCAAGGGCAAGAGTCAGCAGTTTCAATTACGATATAATCTCAATTTTATATTTTTTACATATTTCATTACTTTGTATTCTATTTGTTTTTAGACAGATGCTTTGTTGTTAAGATTTCCTTCAGGATCAATCAATTATATATCAATTATCTATCTATCTAAAAATTGGGGTTTTGTGGGTAAAAGAGTTACTCAAAATGTAAATATCCTTTATCCCACAGGATAAAACCGGTAAAATGTAAAAAATAAAAATCAACTTACCCAATCCTTTATAAGTAAGGTGAGTAATTAACCTAACCTGCATGTCTCTCTCTTTGCCCTGAACCAGCAGCCCCATCTGGCTCCAACTCTGCCCAGGGCTCAAACCAGTGACCTTGCTTTGAGGCTGCTTGAGTTATGTTTGAGTTCCAGTAACATATTACTGGAATGTTGTTATTCTGGTGTGACTATAGGTCCAGTATTTTTATCCATTAGATCATAATGACAAATTAACAGAAAAATCACATAAGTGAAGGTGTGCTGAAAATAATTATACCAAACAAGTGTGATTAAAGGGTTTTTAAAGGTGAAATATAACCAGAAAATTACAAGTCAAAAACAGCCATTTATACCATGTTCCCAAGAGGGTTAGAGAGCATGCAGCTGAGGACGTGCTGACAAGGACAGTGACAGTTATGGGGACTAATACGACATTTCTAGGGAAGCTGGAACCATTTCCAGTTGTAGTGGTTTCTATTGGGACTGTTACATTTGTGGAGAAGAGGGAACTACGGAGTATTATAGTTATGTTAGTTGCTGTTCTGAGAGTTGTGGGGTGGACAGAACCATTGACAGTTGTAGTGATGTTAGGTGTCATCGCAATGGTTGCAGTAATGAGGCCTCCTGCTGTGTTGTCTAGATGGCAAAGGGAAACATTAATAGGTCTGGAGAGAGCTGTTGTATTCTTTTCAGGGCAACCATTGACAATTGCAGTTGTGTGAACTAATGTTGAGATGTTCGCAGTTATGAAGCCAACTGGTTTGTCATTTTTGGAGCAGAAGGGACCATTGATAGTTGGAGTTGTGCTGTCTATTGTTGTGGTAGTTTCAGGGCAGAGGCAACAATTGACATTTGTAGTTGTGGGATCTGCAGTTGTGAAAGTTGTAGGGCGGGTGGTAGCATTGACAGTTGTCGTTGTGGGATCTGCAGTTGTGGAAGTTGAAGGGTGGGTGGTAACATTGACAGTTGAAGTTGTGGTATCTGCTGTTGTGACAGTTGTAGGGGCGGGGGTAACATTGACAGTTGTCGTTGTGGGATCTGCTGTTGTGGCCGTTGTAAGAATTGTAGGGAAGACAATACTTTCTTCCTTGGCCCCCACTGACAACCTGAGGGAATTGTAGTTGATGTCTTTGGAACCTGTAGAAGCTACAATTGTGAGGATTACATCTGTTCCTGACCCAGTTCCAGCTGGAACTGTCATGTTCACTGTGCCGTTAGCTTTCCCTCCTTCAACAGTGACAGTTTCTGGTGAAGTAGAAGCAAAGCCGCGATCGTTGCTGGCTCGAATGAAGACCGTTTCAATCACAGAGTTACGAACAATTCTGGTGGGGATTGGGATTGTGATTGTGAAAGGGATGGTGACGTTGGTACCACGTTCTATGATGTTACTGTTGGGTTGGGACTAGAAAATTAGAAAAGAGGATGAGGTAATCATAAGTCATCTGTTTTTTTAAATCTATATAATAATATTTTGATGAATGTCCAAATTAGTTTGCATGAGATACATCAATAAATCAATAAACAGAGGGTACTAATCCAATTAACACATAGCTGAGAAAACCATGGTTTTATGACTGTAAAATCAGTAAGATAATAACTTCATTTTAAAGTTTGATAAAATGGCATATCTGAAGTTGACAATAGAAAAATGTAATGTGAAAAAGAGTGACAAAAGACAGACAAAAATGATGGAAAATGCATGACATCACGTAGATATCCAGTGAATAAAGAAAAAAATATACAAGCAAGAAAAACTGATTTTTATGAGAATTTTCATGGTTTTCAGTCAGGGTTCCATATTTTATTTTCATGGAAAATAATGTGATAATTTTGACCAAAAGTGACTAAAAGGTTTATTATCTCGATATTATTATTATTTTTTACTTTACTGAACAAGTAAAAGTTTTGTAAAGGTGGGAAACATTTATTTGGGAATCCTCTTACCGTGATAGAAATGCCAGTGACCTGGATCTGTGTGTTACCCTGTCTCTGGACGCTGCCAAGGTCGTTATTTCCTCTCAGTAAAAGTACAAATGTACCTTCAGGTACATCAGCAAATGTTGCCAGATAGATGTTACTTTCAAGCAACTGTGAAGGACAATAAAAGAAGTTATTACTATTAATGTTGTTTTGTGTAGGTGGATGTGAGTGTGTGTATCTAACTGTCAACCATAAATTATACTAAGAATAGCAATGCAAGGACTTACTGTAACTGTAGATTAAAACAGTGGTACAGTACAGGGGGGCATTACAGAAAGGAGATTTAACAAAGAATGTGATTAAGCCTGAGCTTGAGGTTACTAAATCCTCTGACATCTCAACCTGCCTCGTTGGGTCAAATATCCCAGCTATGAAGTGGCGATCACAACCTTGGATTTGTTGAACCAGAGTGTACACGTTTACAGCAAACCTATGAAAGTTATCACCCTCAAAATCATAATGATTATTCTGTCATCAAGATGCATTTCTGAGCTACAATAGACTAGTTTCCAAATAATGAACTAAGCCATACAAGATTTCTCTGCTGCACAAAGGCTAAACAAAAGCAAGTTACCACTGCCAACAGGTGGCAATGAATGTATTAATACCTTGTGAAGAACAAACTGGAGTCAGAGGTAAAATCAAAGTTTACAATATTTTTTTCCAATTGTCATACTATAGTATATCAGGCCCTTTATTTTAAATGGTGAATGGACCGTACTTGTATAGCGCTTTTCTAGTCATGTGACCACTCAAAGCTTAGCTTAGCTTAACACTACATATGTTATTCCCCCATACATACATACAGTATTTATATTGAAACATACTTGGAGCTTGGAAACTAACCATTCACACACATTCATACCCCTGATAGGCACATCGGGAGGCAAGGTAGGGTTCAGTGTCTTGCCCTAGGACACTTAGACATGTAGCGAAGTGAAATCAAACCAACGTCCTGTTTAGTAGACAACTGCTCTATCCACTGAGCTACAGCTGTGCTTATTTTATTATTTTATATATTTTATTAGGCTATATTATAGAGAGATTTAACCTGCCCACTACTAAACTTAGTCTGTTGAAGCAAACAGAGCAAAAACATTCTTCAAACTGCAAGAATTTCTCATCTGCACTTAGAGATTCTCCTGTAGCTAATATCAATTTACATAGATGACATGTTGCCAAAGGTTCATCACAATGGTTATACTGAAAAGGTATATTTCACTACCAGTAAGTGGAGGTTAGAGGGATAGAGGACCGGTTTGGGGTGACTGTGACAGGGGCAATGAGCCTTAACTGTCCTCGAGGGGTCAGTCCTTGGACCCCTTCTGGTCAACTTGTATATGAAGAGTTCTTTTCGAAAACGCTATAAGATGCTATAAAAACAAGTTTGTCATGACATTTTGCTGTGTAATGAACCTACTCACTGTTCGATCAATATTTCACAGTAAATGCCTATTTTTCATAAAATTTTAAATGTTGTGGAAAAACAGTTCCCCATGCAAACCAATGGAAGATCTCGGTTAAAAAAGTAACTTTCCTGAAAACTGTTAAAAAGGATTTATAGTTTTGGAAAAGAACTGTTCATATGTTCCCTCTAGGTCAAATATTACAGAACTTTAACTTTAATTATCACAGTTATGCAGACAGATTTTTTTTTACACAATTTTATGTGTCCTTATTACAGCAGCCGGATAGATGTACTGTGTCAGTGTCTGCAGCAAATTAACATCTGGATGAGAGTGAATTTCCGACAACTTAAAGGAATACTCCAGCCTCAGAATGACGTGCCTTCATTTGCTAACTCACCCTCATGCTGCTTGACATGTTGGAATACTCTCTTGATATTTATCATCTAGCCGTTGATATTCGGAGGTTTTACTTTTTGCTATCTTTAGAAGCCAAACCATTAGCTGTTTACTTCCTGGATGCGCGTGCGTGCGCCCTTGCCCGCCAATGCATCCAGTGTCACACCGCGGCATGGTTTGGGCACTAAAAATATACTAAATGATGCAGTTGCGAGTAAATTATGGACGCTACCCACCCATCGGGCTCTATTCAACATTTTTGTAGCCGAACTCAAGCAAAACATAAACCTCCCCATATGTCCGGCTACATGATGAATATCAAGAAAGTGTTTTTACACGTCAATTAGCATGAAGGTAAGTAAACAAATGAAGGCACATCATTCTGAGGCCGCAGTATTCCTTTAATGAAGATAAAACAGATCATTCTGTTTGGTTGCCAAGAGTCTTCTCTTGGCAACAGAACTTTAACATTAATTAAGAGAGTCTTCTCTTGGCAACCAAAGTGAGCATCAGTAAACACCTAGAGACTGTCTCCTAAAACCAATGACCAGATTCGTAGCCTCGGTGTGCTGATAGGGTCAGATCTGACTTTCAGCAGCCACAAAAAAAACGTCACTCTTTACCATCTCAGAAACATCAGCAGAATAAAAACTTTAGTCTCCCAGAAAGACTAGGAGAAACTCATCCATGCATTCATCTCCAGTAGACTGGATTACTGTAATGGCCTTTTAACAGGACTTCCTAAAAAGATAATTTAACATCTTTAACCAGGACTAAGAGATCTGAACACATCACACCAGTTTTAAAGTCTTTACACTGGCTTCTAGTCAGTCAGAAAAAAGATTTTTAAAGCTCTTCGGATTGTTTATAAATCCCAGAAGGCCTAGAACACATCAGTGATAATGTAAGATGAAATTCTGTTGTGTTATGGGTGAACACGAGTTATTTGGGACTATATATTGTGTTACTGATGTGGCAGAGAGGAGGCAGAGTGATTTGGATAGAGTCAGAAGAATATACCCTGAGTGAGAGTAGAAGAAGAGTATGCCACGTACTGTTTTGGGTTACCAGGATGCAAGCTAACAATAAAAGCAGCATTGTATGTTCAGCTACAAGTTGTCTCCGAATTATTTCAGGAACCCGCGACCTAAGTCCTGAACATAGTTAACCAGGAGAACACTTCAACCTTACAATATGTTAAGAGAAATTGAACCTGCCAGAGATCTTGTATATCCAAAGTCAAGCCCAAACATGGAGAAGCAGCTTTAACTGTTATGGTGCAAACAAGTGGAACAAACTGCCAGTAGAGATTAAACTTTCACCAAATGTAGAAACTTTTAAGTCCAGGTTACAAACGTTCCTTTTCTCATGTATCTATGACTGAAATCTGCATGGTATATTTTAACTTCTCTTGCTTTTAATCTCTAATGATTTTGTGTCTAAATGATTTTATTGTAATTCTTTCTTGCTTTTTATGCTTTTCATGTTTTATGTAAAGCACTTTGAATTGTCTTGAACCTGGAAATGTGTTATACAAGTAAACTTGCCTTGCCTTGCCTTAACTGAACCTTCCAATAATTTGGGGAATCTTGGAATCCCCTATCCAAGAATCGCTTGGGTTATAATCAAGTGCTTTGACCACTAGACCAAACACTAAAACAACATATGTAGAGCATAAGAAATTGAGGCCAATTTGAGATTAACAGTCACATATTATCTCTGTTAACTTTGGGTCACAGCAAATATCAGATGCACTCTATTACAAGTAGTAATTTGAGGACGTTGAGTAGTCCATGACTAGAAAAGCGCTCTTTAAGAACAGTCCATTTACCATTTACAATTTACAAGCATAGACAAAGTTTATTTATCATTATCTAAATGGTCTTGGTGTTGCATCTATCTTCCCTTGCCTTGGTGAAGCTCATGTGAAGTCACATGAAGGACAGCCTAAGCAGAAACCAATGGCCACTGTAATGAGGCCTCCTGTGAGGGCACAATAACCCCAGGGTGTCGAAAGATTTGACAAATGAAAATTAAAACATTTTGAGACTTTTTAATACCGTTGAAAAGAAAACCAACTTGCAAGATCTTTTATGTGAAAATAAAGGACAAAAATCAATTGGTTATTTTATATTATTTAAAAAGAGCTTTACCCAATTTTGCATCGTTTTGCACCATGAGCAAGGACAACAATTTAGTTTGAACTAAAAGCCCCATACCTTATTATTTTCCCCAGAAAGAGACACTCCTACATATATGAATGAATGATTGAATGAATTAATTTTTATTATTGTGTCATGTCCAAATAGGACCCATCCCCTTCGGGATAATAAGACACCACTAAACTCAGAATGAATTATTACGATCACAGTTCTTGTAAATAATACATTTCACAATGTATAAATGCATATATAAATAAATAAGAGAGGAATAAAGAATATAACCAGAACAAAACAGCAAACTTAACATTACACTTAAATGGGCTTGTGGGTTGCGTTTTCCACGCTTTCTCTAAATATTCAGTTAGGGAACTAACTCCCCTCTAACATTAACCCTTGAGCCCCGTATTCCTGCCATATCATCAAAAACCAGACTAGCACACGCACAAAATAACTTTGTTTAAGTAGCATATACCAAACTTCTTAAATTCTTAGTTTTTGCTATCATAGCCCCCAAAGCGCTACTGGAAGATTCAGCCAATACACAAATACCATGTTGAAAATGATTAACTGTGTCCATTTTGTCGCCATCTCTCTACACATTTCAGCATCTCCTGCATCTCCTGTTCTTGCTCACTCCTCCCACTCGCATGCAATTCTCATATGCATGAAGTTCATGCACACGAGACCGTCCAAATTCCTTTATAGAAAATGTTTTAAGCATCGGTTGGAAAATTTCTCACCGTCACATATAAAATGTTCCTAAAAGAGAAAGTGCTGAAAAGATACCTGTCAGGGAGAACTGTAGCTAGGTCCAATATGTTTTGTCTTTTGTACGGATTCACTTTATCACAATAAAATCAAATAATGTTTGTTCCCTTAAATTGATCAAATACAGTAACATGCCTGCGCTGAACCTTTGACCTGTGTTGAGCCAGAGATGACTTCTGTCAAAATGACTTCTGTGATGTTCAGTGAGGTACTTGTAATCACAAAGATAAAGATGTTGACAATTCCACCTGAAAGTTTTCACAAGAGCAGAGGATATAGGATAGAGAATAGAGGATTATTTTAAGTTTCACTTCATGAAATACATCACAAATGAGGAAAACAATCCTTTTTCCAGGCTCTAAAAAATATTTGGAGATGACAAATCGGTAAGGATGGAGTCAGGTAGTTGTGGAGCAGAGACAATTAGTAAACTGTAAAAACTAAAAGGATGGATCTATTTTTACAGCAGGGGTCTCACCAATTACGGGACGTCCATCCAGTACAACAAAATCCCCGTGAGCTCCATTCCTTCTTTGTACACTTTGATAAATCAGGTTCAAAGAACTGTTACCTAACAGGCAAACACACAGACACCACAGTTAGAGAAAATGTATGAAAGTGCAAAATATATCAGTACAAAGTGCCTACATTTGCATATTACAAACCTGTGACCTTGATAGAATAGTCACTATTTGAGTTAACACTCATTTTCCACATTCCTGCTTGGTTTTCTGTTAGCGTTAAACCAAAGAAATTTCCGACTGTGGTCAAAGAGCCCAAAGGCCCGCTGGATTGGCTGGAACTCTGGGTTACACCTGGAAGACACAAATTTCACTTTCTTTTTTTTTCCACTGGAAGTTATTGGAAGATGTAAATATGGTTTATGAACTGAAAAAGTAATAAAGTGTGTAAAAACACACCTGTGGGGCTGGTGACAGTGAAGGTTAGAGACGTGGCTCCTGTGATATAAACAATCAAGCCTCTAATTGTGCTATCAACAGGAAATGTGAATGTATTAGAATCATTCCTGACTGCCTGAAAAACCGTCACCTGAAAGATTAAGAAAAACAAGCTTCAAACATCTGTGTGCCGCATCATTAGCAGATACTGTTTCTTGTTTAGTGCCTTACCACAGCACTGTTTGTAGAATCCCTTATAATACCTATAACATGAAACAGGTCAGCCTTAGAGACCTCAATGACCAGACCCCCTGATTCTGCAGCCAGGTCTCGGTACAGCTGGACTTCTGTTTCAGTTAATGGAGTTGTGGATTCTGTCAATAGAAAGGTGATCTAAAAAGCATGTGTAAAAAAAAAGGTCATCTATACAATATACTGTGTATTGTATGGTTATAAGTTTTATTATGGAATAATGAAGAAAATTGTTTCATTGGGGTGGGATAAGATAAGCTCATCCACTCTTTTTAAACTTTAGCGTTTTCCTTTTGGGTTTTCTCTTTTCATTTTTCTTTTTGTTTTTAAATTTGTCATAATATTCAAATAAACCTTTTTAATCAAACATGTACAGGCGTGGAAAGGGTACAAGTCAAATCCTACCACAGTTTTGGTGCTCTGTATGAGAGTGGTGATGGTGCTTTTCAGATTGGAATCTTTAGCTGGAGCATCCGTGAAGACAAAGATCTCAGATTGAGGTGGGGCTGCTCTCAGAGCAAGCTGTTAATAAATAATTAATAATTAATAATAAAAAACTGGTAATGGAAACATAGACATTTTGAATATTTCTAAAAAGTATTTACGCTCTCAAGAGGTGGTTTTTGAGATGCATCAATATACAATTATTTTCCAATAGTGTAATGGAAGCACTTTCTCTGCTTTTTCACTTCCTCGAATTGCAAAATCACTTCATGGCCATGTGACCATTTCTTTTAAGGTCAGGGAGGCATGAATTGTCGGAACAGAGGAGGAGACGGGAACCTTTTTAATAAATAATTCAACAAATAATATTACCACCATCTTGATGACAAACAGCAAAATACTCCAGAACTTAAATTGTTTTGTATCTCCATCCTCCTTAAAGTGGAGTCCCGGGTAACAAGCCTTAACAAGAAATTAAATCATAAATTACAATTGTACTTTCTCAAAGTTTCAGTAATATCACACTTAATTTTCTGAAAACTTGAGTGGCAGCTACGGAAGCACATAAAACCTTGACATGACATACCCATCCATATTTTTTCCCTTTTATTTTTTAGCAATAATACTGAGAAATAATAATAATAATAATAATAATTTTATTATTATTATTATTATTTTTATTAATGATACCTCCAGTCCAGACAAAGACATTTCTGGTGTGTCTCCTCCACCACTTGCTCTCAGATTGTCCAGGCTGGTCAGGAAGACATCTGCATTACCCGTCATAGTCACAGGCCCAAACCCTGCATTTTAAATGTACAGTATATGAGATATGTATGGATCGCAGGAGACTTTGGTTGAATTCTATCACCACATCATTTTTCAGCCTACTTTTGTACCAAACTTACTTACCTGGGTCATTGAAAGGTACCAGTATGTAAGCAGGGGGTTCCAGTTGGGTTCCTCTCCTGCTTTGAATGATTTCCTCTGCAGCCAAATTAGCTTCAAAGATGTCATCACTCATACTGCCTGTGGTGTCGATGACGAAACACAGCACTTTTGACTGTCGAAGGCCCATAAATCTGGAGACATGAGAGATGGCATTGCCACTTCTGGCACTTCAGGGCGGCGGCGGCGGCTTCCTGAACTGAATAGCTTGAGGGAGGGGGCAGCCCAGTGCTGCATTTGTTGACACTCAGAAAACTCAGGGAGGAAAATTAGAGCATTTGTTTGTGATGCGGCTTGTCATATAAAATGCTTCAGAATCGTTGTTTGCAAAAATGAGATCACGCGTTTGTGAGAATCAAGATCACGTTTTTTTTTAAGGATAGATCGTGCAGCCTTACCCTGTGTTCACACCAAGCGAGAGTAAAATTATTCGCGCGAATGAATTACATGTTAAGTCAATGTATAGACGCGAATTAACGCCCGTTTGCCTGGGGCGGCGCGTTTAAGGCGAATTTGCAGCGTGGAAAGCCCCAATCGCGCGTCCAACTCGCGCAAATTGAGCGATTTTCGCCTGTTCGCTCGAGTTCAAAAAATTGAACTTGACCGGATTTTGACGCGCGAACAATCGGGAAAATCAATAGTAGCGCTGTGTGGGCATCCGTCTCTGTATGACACCATGGATATTTCCTATGAAAACAGTAACAAGAAGGAGCTGCTTGGAGGAAAGTAAGTGAGGAGACTCTGAAATATCCCTGGAAGCGGCCGTCATCCAGACGTAGCCTAGCTAACTCGTGGATGGTGAAATGCATCCAGCTCCGAGCGTCTCTAGTATCTGATGGACCAAACCACGTTGACGCCTCCAGTTTCCCGGATTCCAAAGCAGGTAAAAATCTGTAACTCTCTCATGATAACCATGCTCATCCAAGTTCTTTGTTGACTGAAGTGACAAGCAAGCATTCCCACTCCAGAAAGTTGTTTTTGACGGGCGAATGAAGCGAATAAATATGCTCCCTTTGCGCGAATAAAACGCTTCATTTGCGCGAATAATTCTCCCAAATTAAGCGAGTAAACATTCAGTGTTCGCGCGTTGAAATACAGGCGCGAACGCGAATGGAAGTGCTTGGTGTGAACGCAGGGTAAG
>JAVQJG010059500.1:0-11863 GCA_036024015.1 Craterocephalus amniculus | reverse complement strand
GTATAAACAAATTGTATTTATACGTTACCAGAAGGAAAACAGTGTTTGAGTGTTGACAAGATGGGTGTTCACTAATAATTGCACTATTCTGATGTTATGTTTAGAATACAACATTGATTATTTAAATTGTTGTTTAAATGTTTGTTTGATTTTTTTTTTCTTCATTTTTTATTAAGCAAAAAGAAAAAATAATAAAATTGCACTGACTGACCATAAAATTATATTTGGAGTGGGGGTGGGACTTTATAAGCGTTTGCTTCTGCCCACTCCTTTTCGGACTCATGTTTGGTTTGTTTTGATGTATTCATATGTTTGGCAGGGTATGTCCTGTATTGTCCGAAATAAATTTTCATTCATTCATTCATTCATTCATGAATGCATCATTCTAGAAACGGTTGCACTGAAGATGTGAAAAGCTGATTTGAATTTTTACTTGTATACACAAAGAACTTAACAAATACTGTATTTGTAAATTTTTCTATCAGCTATTTCCTGCACTGCTTTCCTTCCCAGCTGTTTTTTTAAATGTATTTATTCACATTCATATCAAACCTTGACATCAGGATTTTTTTAAGTGTGTGTTACTTTGACTACCAAGGAAGTAACACAATATTGTCCCCAGAGGTTTTATCGACAGATCATATTTGATGGATTCTTTGATTGCTGTCGAGCTTAATTGTTTTTTGTTGGGTATTTTATATTACAGATGCTAAAACACAAAAATCCTTTCATGGCTGGTAAGGTTAAAATTGATGAAATAAAAGGAAAAGTGGCAGCTATAGGAATGATTTCACTATTAAAAACACATAGCACTAGGGCAGAATATTTCGTAAATATACAAGAAACACACAGAGTGCAATGATTGTCTAGATTATTTTGAGTTAGCTGTAATGGTAAAATTACCCTCATTCCCCCTTAGTCCTTTATAAAATTCCTCAAAATCTAATCACTTGTTCCTTATTTTATTTCTGAGATTTTTTGAAAATTTTATCAAAATCTTTAGTTATTTTACTAATAGACAAACAGATGAACCATCAAAGCTGAATGCATGACCCCTGCTTTGGTTAAGTTAGTAAAGTTTCCTTTTCCTTCTGGTCAGCTGATTTCACAGAAGTGCTTACAATTGAAGACATTAAATGAAAGGTCAAAATATGTCAGAGGAATATAATTTTGGGCTATTTGCCTCAGTTGACTGAATGTCAGACTGTTGTCGTCACTGCTTGCTCGACAGCACCTGGATCCCACGTCAGATTGTATTAACTGTGGAACTCATAATGCAGCCAGAAGCCTTAAAAACCTGCTGCATATCCTTCTGTTTTAGTCACTGTTTGCTCTCTCCTGACGCAGTGCTCCACATTTATTGAATCTCATATTGCTTCTGTGTAGCAAACAAAGATATTGAGATCTAAAAGAAGAGGAGATGATGGATAAAGTGAGAATGTTAGAGCTAGCCCCGTCTTCTCTTGGGTGTGCCAGGTAATCCGGTCTGGCACAAGAATAAACACCCACCAAAATAGACCTGTGTGTTAAGTGTGTCTACTTGTAGAATCAAATGATCTCCACGCGTTGATCCGGGAGACAGAGGAGACGACAGACTCGCTGTTTGTCCGTCACCTTGAACTTTAAAGGTGTTTCCACCTCTTCTTTTCGCCGACTGTTCTTCAAAAAAAAATCCTAGCTGACATTTATCTACATTTTACGATCTCTGTCTTGCTCCTCTTGCTCCTGTCTTTCGTTTCTAACCCCCCCCCTTCTCACGTGAGGCTGTATTTTGTTAATGCGGCTCCCAGAGAAGCTGAGGTGTAATTCTATAAGCTGAGCTCATGTTTGCGTCGCTCACACAAACACACACACACCAACAATAGGAGAGCTGACTAGTGCTGCATGTGCATAGATCTATGATCAGATCACGTTTT
Source organism: Craterocephalus amniculus (assembly GCA_036024015.1). Taxonomy (NCBI): domain Eukaryota; kingdom Metazoa; phylum Chordata; class Actinopteri; order Atheriniformes; family Atherinidae; genus Craterocephalus; species Craterocephalus amniculus. The sequence goes on along the minus strand of JAVQJG010059500.1, from coordinate 9,947 downwards.
TGTAAAAGGTTGGTGTATGTAGGCCAAATAGCACTGGCTGCTGAGAAAGAGGGGCACAGACCCCTCACTTGTTTTTGTCTTAATCACTAATCTCTAAAAAAATAAAAAAGGAGCCATGTAAACCCCTTTTTTTCATCAGCTAACACACTTTTACTAAGATGTATATGACATTTTTGTTACTGGTTTTGATAAGACACCTCCTTTTAAAATGATCATTTTACAGTTCTTTTCCTTTAAACTCATTTTAGGACGAGGAGAAACTTTATTCCACTTCCAAACCATTTTTACTCACAAATTTTCTTCTCATCTGCAGTTCAGCCAGAGCGGGTACTGACCCCTCTTTCAGGCACTATGTTATCACAAGTTATGTGCTGAAGTGGCTCAGGATGTTAGAACACTGCAACAAAGATAATAAGGCTGAGGTAATGTAGAGGCTGGTAGTTTGCTTAATGCTCCCTTTGTCACACATATGGTCCAGAAAACTCAGACTTCATCTTCCCTCCAATCCTCTTTGTTTTTAAAAAAAAAAGTTTTTAATGGTGAAGATTAAGCTTTTGCTTATGTAAAATAAAATGCCAGGAAGAAATTGGGTTTTTAATCTGAATATAAACCGAGAATTACCCACTGAGAGGATTATTAGCTTCTTTCTTAAGTCAATTATTGGTTACAGATGGAAATTTACTGGTATTGGGAAAGCAATAAGCGAGAACAAAACATTTTAAACCTTCCAAGCTAAAGTGAATGCTTACTTTATTAAGTTGGCGGGCAATATGGATCAACAGGGAGGAGAAAAAGCCTCTGAGTCGACAGTTCTGGACATCTTTTTCCACCCAACCTCAATGTCAGAAAGGTTTCACCGAATAACACATTTTCAGCTCAGAACAATGAAACGCTGTTGTAATATTTTTACAAGATATGTTTGAGTTTTTAAAGTATATAAAACTGTTTTAAATGAATAATAATGATCTGAATAAAGAATTGCAACATGATGAATCTGTCTTAACACCTCCTGGCATTATGCAAAACAGATTTTTGTTTTGTTTTCGTTTTGCTGTAATGGGATAATAAATGGCTCCTTTTGTTGAAAAGGATTTTTAGATTGATTTGATTCATTCCAGACAGTATTTAGGGCAGATTATAAAATTCCTCAAAATCTAATCACTTGTTCCTTATTCTATTTCTGAGATTATTAAAGTATTAGAAATAAGCTATCAAGACTTGCCATTACAGTTTGCATTAGCTCAGCCAATACATAGAAATTTAGCTCAGGGAACCAACTCACAACATTTCTCAAACACTTTTTTAGAAAATAAAGCTCCTGAATGAAACTCACACATATCAAAACCTTGTCACTGAATGAAAGTCACAACATCTGTCGATGTTTTGAGGACTCTTTCAATTAGACCGCAGCATTCATGACTTAAGTACCACAAAGTGTAGCTGAAACACACTCAGTGGCATCTTACTGGTCTGTTTACATGCATTGAAGGGTCATCAAGTTATTTATTGCTGTATGTCCAACATTTTGGGCATTTATTTATATACATTTACTGAATTTAATGTACATGTAATGTCTGTAAATTGCTGGGATAGGCTTCAGCTTCCTGCATCCCTGAATGAAGGAATGAAGGCCACTCAGAATGTTTACATGGCAGAATTATTTCACCTCAGACTTCATCACCCAGGTCTGTTTGGTATTAGTTTTTTGGGGTTTTAAGAGCTTCAGTCAGACCTGCACAATAATTAATTAATTTTTCCCTGTCATGTGAATATGCTCACACACAGACTGACCTGTTCAAGTACTTAAAAGCTACAGGGACACATTTTACAGTGATGACTCATACAGAGAAAAAAAGCCCCAGCAGCGACACTTCTCGGTTAAGCCAACTCTCCTCAAACCTTTGAATTACACAAACTGCACCTGAGATCCATGTATTAACTATCTACCGGCACGCCCACAAGAAAATCTAAAATAGTCACCTACTTTAATACAGCACTTCGATTTTCAATTATTGTAGTTTTTTGTAATGTTTATTTACTCATTTATTTATTTATTTTCTTGTTCCCCTATTCAGGACAGATTTTGTTAAATGAATCCTTACTGGAGCTTCTCTCTTAGCATTTCCTCCTCTAGCTTCAGATGAGTCTCTGTTTTTGGGCTTGTACAAAACAATTTCTAAAGTTGTAATTTTTGGAAAATTGTATTTCTAAAAATGGAATTGGATTTATAGAGGAGAAACAAACCAACGGAATGATCTGTTGCCTCCGACAGAGCAGCAGTAAGTGCAACCAAATATCTTTTGCAGTTGAGACAATCTGTCTTCACTGGTTAGTTGGCTAATAGTCACTGTGTTGTGTGTCTCTAAATATCACACAGATGTGAATAATAAATGAAAAGGCATTGCCTACCATCACCTCAATTTCGGTATCTCCACCCTGTGATTCCGTTTCTTACCACAAAATTGTGTTTCCATGACAGATTTCTGGTCAACCAGATCTGAACATTTTGTTTCTGTTGTGTAATATCTCGGCATGGAAGTTTTGGGTGTTTTGGCACATCCCGTTCTTTCTCATGGTCACTTTTGAATCAAATTTAGAAGAAAAGAAATGTGAGCCTTTGAAGGACGGAGGCTGTTATGTAATCTGCTGCAGCATGTGTGAGGTCAGGTGAGGAGGGGCTTGTCTGTTTATATGCGATCAAATATTCATGACCATCCCTTCTGTGTCATAAATGTTAATGGAGATAAGTGAGAGCACTGAAAATGGAGAGCAGAGAGGTGAAGAGAGGAACCAAAGAGAGTAACGAATGACAAGGTGGATATTATTTTCAGCTTCCTTCTCGTCCGTCTATTCCCTCATTTTCTATCTTATGACTTTCAGTGCTTATTCCTCCCACTGTCCACCTGTTCAAACCTTTCCTCCCTCAGCCTTTCTTCCTTTCCTCACCACTCTCCCTCCCTATATCTTGTTTTGTTGTCGTGTAAGAGGCTTGACGAGGGTCTTAGCACTGTTAATGATCTGTTTGTGTCACTCACGTGGCGAGCATTAGTCTGTTGATTGTGATGAAATGTTCCGTCTCCGTGGGTTTAATCCCGTGGGCGCACCAACACACATGCTGAAATTTAACTCTGTGGGAAATCTTCTTGAACTGTTTTTCTCTCGCTCTATGAGGCATGGTATTAGCTGAGGGCCTTCGTTCCCTTTTTTCCCGTGAACATATCCGTCATTTATTCCCACTGTACAAACACAAGCCCTCTGTTTGAAACAGTGGCCGAGTTTGTAAACCTTTCAGCTCATCTCACACATTGCATTCTTTCATCCTTCCCGACTAGTTCCAAAGGCTGTCCGATAGTGTGTTCAGATGAATCATGTGCTCAAACCAGTTATGCTGTTTTAAAAACGGACTCTTTATATAGGAGGGAACACTTGCCTGTGTTGGTTTTTAGTTGTGGTTTTGTCCTAGAACTCAAACAAAATCAAATACTTATGAGAACGCGAGTCTGAAAAGCAGAAATGGACTTTTTCCTCCCTTTACTGTTAACTTTGGTAATATTTATCCTGCTACTCAACTACTGATGTCTCAGGTTTGCTGCCTCTATCCTTGATTTGATATTGAATTTAACATTCATAGAACTTGCATACAAACTTTTTACTGGGATTTTGCTTTTGGTGTTGATATTAAAGTGTGAAAATTGATCAAAGCATAACTACAGTAGATATTGTTCTATGGAGAAAATCCAGCTATATTTCTCAAAACTCTGGTAAATGCAACCAGAGCTCCAATTATAACAACAAATATCAAAAGGGAAAGTAAAGCAAACAGTTTATTTCTGCAAGTACTTCAAGCAATTCTTAGGATGTGTTCACATTGGCAGGCTGGTTATTTTTAGTGCAAGCTCATATTTTTAAGTTGAAAACTTGAAAAACTGTGTTTTGCAAGTATGTGCTTTTTGGATTCAAGCAGGTTATAAGCAGTGGTATTTTTGTTATTCTGGATATGTTGCAAATAACGTTTACAATATATGTAGTCAAATTAAAGTAAGATGTTCTGTGTTGAAGGTGTGCTGCAAGGACACTGGTTCTGACACTGTATAAATAATAAGCAACTCTGAGGTGAGATGAGCTGAAATGAGAGTCGTTTATGGGATGTTTGCTGTGCCTTGACTCAAAACAAGGACATACAGAGTTGATTTTGGAATTGGACCAAGACTATTTATATTTCAGCAGTTTCATTCTTCCTGTATGATGTGTAATGATGTGAGCACACTCTTGGTCATTGGAGGGTATTATGAAGATTAATGTTTGTATCTTAAAGCTAGTGCAGAACTTAAAAGCATCTTCAAATAAAATTAGTAAAATGTGTGCTGTTTGTTCCACCTGCTTAAACACAGCAGGAGTATTGTTTCGGGCTGCAGACCAGTGGAAATGAACTTATCTGCCTGGGTCTGTTCTGAAAGGACTGGTAATATCCTGTGTTGTAGGTTTGGGTTAGAGTTGAGGCTGGAGCAAGACCTACCTATGTGGTCATGCATCCCTTTAACTTGACCTCTTAAATGCAGACCTTAATGTTTGATTTCAGAGCACTGAAATCATTTGTACCAGGTAATGTGACTTTTTACTGCAAGCACATATAGATTTGTTTGCCATTTGTTTGGTGTGCTGTCAGAGGGACAGGTTATCCCTGCCTCTCACCTGCACCACCACTATAAAGCTTTTCACACATTTACTCATTGGATTTAATGGGAAAGTGTGTCCAAACCTTTGGCTGGTAGTGTAGTAGCTGTATGGACTACCTATATAGACAATAGGTGGATGGAATTCTCATTTAAGGTCAGGTTTGTGCGTAATAAATTCAGACACACTGATTGAAGCCTCTAAATTTAAAGCAGTCCCTAAAACCTTCATGCTGTCTAATGGGCGGTAGGGGATTAGCCCCGGTTGCAATAAAGAAGTCTCAGTTGATCAGTAAAAATGTTCTCGGTGTGTTTATTGTCCTCCTCCCCATAGCATTATGTTCACTCTTAACTTTATTATATTCTCATGAAGGTACCTCTTCAGGTTGACATATTTTAACTGCAGACAAACAGTAGTGCAGTGCTCCTAAACACTAATGGATCCCACAGAGCTACTTTGTGTTTGCCTGTGGCACTGCAAAGCTACAGAAGACTGTTGCATGTTTCAAGGAGCTGTTTCATAGTAAACAGCAGTTGTTTAGTAACACTATGCTCTTAACTGCAGTATCATATTGAGCCGAAAAAAGGCCAGGGTGGCGCTAATCTGCGTGTTATAGTCACAACCATATACACAGTAATTGTCCTCCTCATGTCTGATTGAAAAAGCAGAATAACAGCACTGCATATCTTTGACTTTAAAGCAGACATGAACAAACACCTGATTTTACATCCACATTTTTATGTTTACAGCAATAAGAATGAGTGGATTGTAAACAGCTGCTCCTCAGAGGGACGACATAAATGCTTTCTGCATTAAAACACCAACACTCATTGTCTTTTGTTGCTCAACTGTACTTTTTCCCAGCAACTTCAGAAAACCCCGGCCTTTCACTGCTCTCATGTCAGCTGGTGCGCGCTAAATCACATGACATTCACTAAATCCAGCACATTGCAACACGTTCATGTTGGGAGACTCGAGGAACGGCTGCAGCATGTTTTAAAAGTTTAATGGCTTCAAATTATTAATGCTCTCTCTGTTTTCCCTGCCCCTTCTCTTTTCTTCCGTCCCGCTGACGTTTCCCTGCAGATTGATCAGCCAATCGATGGGGATTTTCCGAGGAGCTCCGCCAGCCATCGCCACCTGCCCTCCTCCTCCCCCCTCCGCTTGCGACCTGTTGCTCGCCCCCTCCCATACCGTCATCCAGCCCTCCATCCAGCCCTCCATACGCAAAATGACTCTGGAACTCACTGAATGGTCTTCTATATGGATTTTTACTACTTGTAATAGACAGTAAAGAAACAAAAAAAAAAGAAACCTCAATGACAAAAAAGCCATAAACACCTTACACACACACGCACACACACGCACACGCATGCACACACTCTTACACAAACATTGTCAAACCAAATAAGATTGAAGGAGTTTTCCAGGCGGTATCTGACACACACACACAACATACACAAAGAAGCAAATGCACAAAGTGGCTCTTGGAATGTACCGCTCACTCTTCCTGTGAAATTCAACTGCTTCCTCAACTTTTCATGATTTTCTTTTTTCTACAAGCCTCGGGAAAGCTGATTTACTTTTTTTTTTCTTTTTCCCAACTGTTGGTGGGAAAACAAGAAGGATTAGATGTGAAGCTGCAGTGTTTTTGGAGAACAACTTGCTTGAAGGACAACTGATTGCTGATTTCTTCTTTTGTTTCGTTGAACACGGAAGGCCTAGAAATTCAGAGCTCTGCTAGTTTTTTCTGCATTGCTCTTTCAGTTTTAGCACTAAGATTTACTTTGATTACCTCACATACTGAGACAGTTTTTCTGTTTTTATTCTAGGGTTGTTAACACTCCATCATTTTTTGATCACTTTAGTAATAGATGCAGTCATTTTTCGAATTGCGTTACTGCAAGGAAGTTGCCTAAACGTTTGAAAGTAGCTACAAGTAACTTGATACAAGCAGTTTGTAGAAGCAAGGAAGCATTTGGAAAGCTTTGTTTCTGGTAGCTTTACAGATTTGTTCCTAGCTAATTTATTTTTTTAGAAGGGGTGAACTTTTTTTTTAGTTTCTTGGTCGCGTGCATGCTCTCTACCATGCCTCCCCAGAACACAGAGGCTGACACTATGCAGGTTGGTTCTCTTGTTGGCGGAGTCAACGACAAAAAATCCAGCGCATCAGCTATGGAGGAGGATAAAGGTGGAGCGGGCGGGGAGACGGATGGATTGGGGGCCAGAGGAGGGGGAGGAGGTGGTCAAGGACGGGAGGAGTCAGCAAGCGAAGGATCCATCGAAGGGATCCCGCTGAGGAAATGGGTGATGCACGGCGCAGTGATGTTTGGCCGAGAGTTCTGCTACGCCATGGAGACGGCGCTGGTGACACCTGTGCTGCTGCAAATCGGTAAGTCCAGATTCAGGCTGAGGCTGCATATTTCACATGACTGCACACATTTAAAAACTGAATGTTGCTTATTTACAACTTAAGACTGTCTTTACTTTGGTATCTTCTATAGTTGGCAGTTTAATATTATCTAGTGGCCATAAAACATTCGTTTCTCATTGTATATATTGTTCCAACACTTCTTATTCCATTTTGAAGCACTGGTTAAGTGCTGTTAACAGAACGCTACGCATGTGATGCCCCCTACAGGTGCTGTTGCCTGTATAAATGGGTTTCTGGCTTCAGACATTACTGTGTAAACATCAATGGCGCGAAACTGCAGCTGGCAGTCATTGATTTGCTAAAAAACTTTTTTAATTAATATGAAAATGTAATCTTTTGTGAAACTTTGTTGACTCAGTGATACAATAACTTATCATATAGGAGGGAGTGAAAGAGACCTTCACAAAACAGCAGACAAAGACTGAGACATCACCTCTCCCCCACCTACAATACTATCCTTTCAGCTGTACCGATGAGCCTGACTTCACCTATTCATACTTGGCCTCAAGTGAAACTCTGGACAATGGTCACTCTAAAGCAGCGGTGGCTCCTCCAGAGCCACAATCCTGCAGGTTTTAGAAGTTTCTATGATCCAACACATCTGTCCAGGGGTTCAGACACAGCATTGGTCTTGGTGGCCTTTAAATACGTTGCTTCTTCTTCTTTGCTCATCCAGGTACTGCTCTGTTAAGCTCTCTGTGCACGCATCCACAAAGTCTCCGAAAACCTACCAAAATATACACATAAAGAGGGACAGAAGAATCTAGGTGCATCTTTGACATAAAACAAAAATTAGCCTTAATGAGACAATCAGGTGTCCCAGAGAGAGTCATAGACTGTAAAACATTAGTGGTCTTAACAGGCTATTTAAGCATGATTTCCCACAATCTCCCTCAGACCTGAAGACAATTGAGAACCATATTAGATTCAGTATATATTTAATTTAGAGTTTTGAATTTACAAAAAAGTGTAAGCTAACAATATTTCCTAATGTTTTTATCCGTTCATAATAAGTGTCAAGTGTAAAGAACAGCAGAGCCTGAGCTGGTGTAAAAAGAGAAGTAGGACAGGAGGAAGTGGAGAAGGGAATGGAAATGAAGGAGAATGAGGGCGATAAACTGCTCCAGCATGCAGTTAAAATCTTATTTATTAATAAAACTCATTTCTCATGCAGCTCTCGCTGCTTTTTCTTCTCCAAATCTCTCCTTCTCCCTTGGTGACCTCGTGTGATCTCCTACCTTACATAAGCAATGCGACATTTGCGGGGAGGTCACCTTGTAGCTGCTATGACTCTATCTGGCTCACCCAGGATGATCCTCCACACAGATCCAGGCTTTGAAATGCTCCCAGTTTTTTTTCCATCTGAAGGACACTTGTTAAGATCAACCAAGTGTTGGAATTTAAAAGGATTGTTGCTTAATGTGGAAATGTAGCATGGCCTGAATGCATTATCTTAGATGTTAAGAGAGAAAAAGCCTCTGTCTGTACCGCTCCATTTCTGTTTCAGGCTTCTTTGCTCTGCCTGTATGAGACAGGAGAAGTGCTCTATGTTTTTTTCCCCCTCTAATTTTAGCCTTGATTTAGCTGACCTAGCCTATTTTTTTTAGATCAGGATATGTCTGAGCCCCTCTTAGTAGATTTTGAAATTGCCGTGAGGTTCAAATGCTACAGATTAGTCCAGTGAAATAAATAAAACTAAAGCAGACAGAGCTCAGATTCATCACTGAAAGGAGACTTAATCAACTAAAGCTGTTTTCCTCCTGTTGGGCTGTCTGTTTTTCACATCAACCTTTTTACTTATCACAGTTGGTGAAGGTTGTCCTCCATCAAGATAGATTAGGAATTAGATAGATTGAGAAAAGTACCACATAAATAAAGTATATATAATAAAGTATACCACATGATATAAATAACCCGCTACACTGACTGAAATGTGGGAAGATATAGTGGATCCTCTCAGACTGCAGGCCAATTAGCACCATGTTTGTTTTGCAGAAGCAGTGTATTCTCACGTTGTAGGCTTTGGAAGGGACAGCAAACACAATATTAACATTTTATTTATATGAAATGCCAGATATGTTTGCAAGTGATTCTTTATTTACACATCTTGCAGGCAAGGAACAATTTTATAATTAATTTTAAGCAACTTTCTGGCTCAAATTAGAATTTAAATGCAACTATGAAATTGCTTTGAGCTCCTTTTTTATGCTGCTTTACTTCAAAGAGTTAGACTAAATTGGACAAGAAGGACTCATCGCTTACAGTAGTTTACTGAAGTTGGCACACAGTTCAAATCAAATCAGATCAACTATTATTTATGTGGCACTTTTCATATTAAAAACAGGACAGGGCTTCACACATTTGAAAGCAGTCCAACCACTTATCCATCCCCCACCTTCCCACCCCACCACCACACACACACACACACGGTTACATGTACACACCCACAAATATTGCATAAAACCTGTGTAAAAATAGTAGACCCAAAGTAGAGTGAAATCAAATTCTAGGACGATGTTTGCTGCCTGAAAAAGGCTGGAAACATAATCTAAAAATTGAGATGTGTAAAGTGGAAAGAACTGCCAGAAAGTGGAAAGATGCTTTCCCTTGTTGAAAATCAATGACAATGTATGATTTTTTATGAACAAAGACCATCTTCTTCACAGGCACCATTGTAAACATTACAGGAAAGCAGCGTGTAGCCAACATGCTGTATATGGTGGTCATGTTCAAATTTTTTTTTTAAACAGATTTATTCATGTTTCTAGCTTACTGACAAACAACAAATAAACACACATAGTTGGCTAAAAACAGCCCCCCAACCGTCCCCGCCCCCGCA
>JAVQJG010059492.1:0-15328 GCA_036024015.1 Craterocephalus amniculus | reverse complement strand
GAACCAGGGACCGGGTCAGACCCAGAGACCGGGTCAGAACCACAGACTGGGTCAGAACCAGGGACCGGGTGTCCTGTTTGACTCTATACTGCACAGAAACAACTGCTGGACTTGAGTGTAAAGCCAGCAGTGACTGGACAGTAGGCTCAGCTTCTTATTGGCTCTGATGGAAACACAACCCCTGGGGGCCCACACGGCTCCGAGCTGCAGCCAGGCACGGCTCATCCTTCTTCTCAGAACCCTTTCCAGCCCGGACATCTCACATGGAGCCTCTGAAACAATCTCACCGAGAGCAATGATTGTTTTTACCGCTTTAAGTCCAGAAACTTGTGCAACACAGTCTGATGGACACACTGCATGCCTCTCTTTCCAGTGGGAGGTGGAAACCAGTTGCAGACTACTGAGGCTGTAACTGGGAATAATAAAGGAATGGAGGTGTTTCAGCGCTCTCAACGTGTGTGTGTGTGTGTGTGTGTGTGTGTGTGCATCGATGTCACCAGCAGCCCGGGTAATTATGTCCCTTCGTCTGATGGCTGACGGATGGGGGGGTGTGTGCTGATCTGAGGGGGGGAGGAGCTGATGGGAGTTGCATGTGTCACAGCGGATTGATCATGACACAAACAGATGTATGTTGGGGGGAAACATGTCAGTGTCCGTGTGAAAGGGGTCTATCGGGATCAGTAAAGAGATGAAAATAAACATCTTGCTCTGATTAACGGCGCCGGTCCCGGGGGACGTGTCAGCTGCGCCGCGACAAGCACGCAGAGGCTGAACATGTGTACCGACAGATTTTACGTTTCCACAAACCTGCTCCTCCTCAGAAAACTGCTACCCAGGCTGTGGCCGTGTCGGCCTCACTTCCAGTCACTCCTTCATTTTCAGGTGTTGGAGAGAAGGCTTGGAACGGTTTCCTGTGCACGTGCACACGCTCAGCTGCACTCAGGAATGCTGCAAAGTCTCACATTTCACTGAGGACACAGTGAAACGGAGCCAGTTACCTTGAAATTGAGAAGAAAAAAGAAGGGAGATCATGTGGTGGCTCGTTGGAATCCATCAGCTCATCTTCAGCTTTGGTTTAGTTATTAACTGAACCCCACAGTACCTGCACTGAATAACATGAGCAGCATTCAGGAGGGATGACAGGCGAAGCTTTCATATTTGTACTCATGCATGTTATCTCCTTCCTTGGAAGTCGTGGAACATGTTTGTCCTGATGCCCGGTGCAGAAACGAGTGATCCCAGGTTCTACGTTCACCTCTCTTTCATGCTGAAATGATAGCCTCAGAGAAGAAGTTCTGTCCTTGCGCCATCTAAACATCGATCCGTTCAGACTTGTGCAGCTTTCACAATTCAGTTTTCTACTTTGCTGTATTCACTTCAGTTTCCCTCACAGGAGCCGTCTCAGGTCAGGCAAGAAAAGCCGGCGACCGTGGCTCAGAGCCGCTTTAATACGTTTCTGATGATTACATTTTTTCATTTCATCTGCAGCCTTTGTGTACATTAAACAGCTCTGTAAGTGACCGGTTGGACGTTGGAAGCGAGCACACAAACTCACATTGGGCGGCTTTAGCTCAGTGGGTAGAGCAGTCGCCTACTAAACAGGAGGTTGGCAGTTGGTTGTTAGTTACTTAGCACCCAGTATGATTCAATATATGAATGTAAAGCGCTTTGAATGGTCGCCTGACTAGAAAGGCGCTCTATAAGTACTGCCCATTTACCATCCAGGAATCTGAAGTGATTCAGAAATGTTACAGAGCAATCTTTCTTTCCACGTGTGAGCTGATAAGTGTCCCCAGAGCTTCAGCACCAGTCAAGATTAACTACAATCTGACATTTCCAGCTGGAAGAGGAGGGAAACAGCTGATCAGAGTCGCTGCTGAATATCTTCTTTTCAACCATAAGCAACCAAAATAATTACCAGCGCGACTACAAGTCCAGGCCTTAGATAGCCGCCCCCTGTCAGGCGGCTGCTCTGAATGAGACAGATGGTGCTGTCATCTGAGCGAGCCCTGACGCAGGCCAACGCCGCATGCTAACATGCCCCCAGGTGCTGCTGGGCTCAGTGTCAAGAAAAAGCTGCTGCAAGTCCCGACACAGCCCGATCACAGCCATGCCACAACACGGGCCCTCAGGTGATCCTTCTGCTCTCTCTGCTTCCACATGCAGACTTCTGAAGGCCCAGCATAGCCCAGCATAGCCCAGCGCCTACATCACCTAACGGCTGAGCCTGACAAAGCGGGATCACAAAGATGAGATGAAGAAATGACACACTCCTGCAGGAGCACAGCAACAACTGGGTTTAAGGGGGAAAACAGGACCGCAGTCTTGTTTTGGCTCAGAGAGGGCGGCGTTCTGTCCTGTAGGTCAGACAGAAAGCAGCCCATCAGAGATGAGCAGAGGCAGGGGGTGGGCCTGTTTGGAGCAGAGTTGGAGGAAAAGTGGAAAGTCCAGCGGTGGTTAACTGGTGTGTCCAGGTCTGAGGTCATGAGGATGGCAACAGGAACACACCAGTCAGCCCCGAGCAGCCGACGGATGGTCAGCCACCACCGAGACGCTGCAACGTCTAATGGCAGCTAAACACTGCCAGGACACGCACACACCTCCCTCCTCCTCCACCTCTCCCCTTCTCCTCTCCTCCTCTGCCCTCGCTCCTCATCTCTGAGGTCCTGTTGTGCTTGAAGCTGGGAGGAGGTCACCAGGGGTCAGCAGCAAAGGCCTGGAGGTGAAGCTGCTGGAAACCCCCCCACCCCGCCCCCTTCGTCGCTGCACACCTCTGAAAATGTCCTGGAGGGGTTCAAGATCAAGCTGCAGTCCAACAGATTTTCTTTCTTCCAGCCTTTGACTTCTACACTACATACATGTATAAAATGATACCACGGGGGCCGCAAAGCACATTTACAGTACGGTGCAGAGCGATACTTTAGTGTCACGGTTTGATGTTTTCTGATACAAAAAATCAATAAGTCTTGGATTTTCTATTTAAATTAATTGCAGACGTGTTCAACATTAGAGTTTTCTTCATTAAATGTTGCTGAAACAACAACATAATAAATAACTAAATAAAGAAATAAATGTTTTCGATGGAGAATCTTCTAAAACAGTATATTCAAAATAAACAGCTCTTTCCAAAATAAAGCTAATATATACATATATAATGATATTGTATTGAATTGTTCAATACGGGTGTGGGTTGTGTACCGAACCGTAAGCGCTGTACTGGCTGTATCGAATACAACATTTTTATGAAGGTGTCCTCTGATGAGGGCTGAGAGCTCAGTGGATCTGAGCTCAGCTGATGCAGACTCCTCCGTGTCAGCTTAACATTTTCTGTGTTTTATTGTTTTTATTACGTTGATAATGGAAAAATCTGAAGACCATTCGTCATTTTGAGAGATTACAGAGTTGGATTTTAAAATGTTCTCAAGTGTTTAAACAATTATTTCCAATAAATTTGAAGAATACTTGTTAAAAAAAAAGCCTTAAAATAATTTTTTTGTATCAAAAAATATTGAAATATGACACTAAAGTATTGGACTGAACCGAACTTTTGTATAAAAATGTGTATTCATATAAAGACATGCATTACGTTTTAGACAGAGAATGCTGTTTTGACTGAAAGTTTGATGCATAACAACATAAAGTAAAACATTTTTTTGTGCTGGTTAATATGAACCACCGCCGCCTGCCAGAATCATGCTGCGCATTTAAACAGACCGGTAAGAAGTAGGTGAAGAGGAGCATATTTCAGCATATTCCTCCTCAGTGAACAGGAGTTATTCTTGCTGGTATGAAGCACCATCTCAGCATGGTTGTACTGTGATGGTTGATGGCGAGCGGACCGAGCTACCAAACTCAGTCCGATCCTGTTTCTACCTTTAATGGCAAACTCAAGGCCCATCTCTTTGAAGAGCATTTTCACACTTTAAGTGTCCACCTGACCCAGCACTAACTGCTCCACACACTCACCATACATTGGTTCTACGATAGCAAATTATGTGTTTTTATGTGACTTTTACATAGGAATTGTTGGACACTTGTTGTGTACTCATACGCACGCGCATACACCACACTTGAAAAAAAAGAAAAAAAAGAAAAAGAACTTAGCACGATCTTAGTACTTGACATAACTACATGATGACCAGCAGTCCACCTGTTCAACCTGTATCCTACTCCTTGAATTTATTTTTGTGTTGTTCTCTCAAATGTGCGTCGCTTTGGATAAAAGCGTCTGCTAAATGACGGTAGTAGTAGTAGTAGTAGTAGTAATAGTAATTTCAGGTTTACAACCAGTACATATCATTCCTGATAAATATAGTTATTGAATAATTTTCTTTAGTTAATTCCAGTTTAGAGTTGCAGAGAAGCAGCAGCCTGTCCCAGCAATATGCAGACAATAGGCATGGGACACCTTGGACAGGTTTCCAGTCTATCGCAGGACAAACACAGAGACAACTCACACTCAGCCATGGGGACAGTTTAGAGTTGGGCTTGTTGATACTGGAATCTGTTACCAAGTAAATCCAGGACAAGAATCATTCATACTATTACAATACTTTTTGCTTGAAATCATTTAGTGATTTTTGCCTTTGAATATTAATCATGATCATGATAAAAACTAAGTATAAAGTTTTTACAACACTAGTGGCAGAACTAAGAAATTTTAAAATATCAGCTTCTTTCTTTGTAACAATATAAAATAACATTATAAGATAAAATAACGGTTATTTCCCTTTTCTCCCTCACAATTGTTTGAGAAAAATAAAGTCAACAGAGAAAATTACCTAAACAAAAACTGCTCAGTCCTCTGCAAGAAAAAAAGCAATCTCATGCTGGTATCCAACGATACTGATACTTGCTTTGGTATCGATTAGTGGTGCAACAGGTCTTTTAAGTCAGGGATCGGATTGATTTACGAATCAGCAAAAAGAGCAAAAGGACAAGACAAATTTAACTATCATTTTAATTATTTATTTTGCCTATTAAAACATTCAACTTAAACCTAATTCCTCTAAATTATATAAAAACAAAAACAAATTAAAGTGCAACATAGAGCATGAAATACAACATAAAATGTCATTCAAAGTATCATAGCATCTTACTGTGAGCATAGAGAGCTACATAAAAACTTATGTTCACATCAAAAAGACAGAGATGTCATTTGAAATCAGAGGCCATGGTCGAGGCGTTCTCCACATTTCTCAGTGATGATTCCCCAGCTTTAGTCTGGAGAAAACATTGTCTTGCTTCTTGTCAGATTTCCAGTTGTGCACTATTTGCAGCAGTCGGCATGAATAGTTGGTTCAGAGATCAGACTGCAGTCGAAGTATTTAAGTGTTTGAATTTTTACAGGTGAATCTGGTCATGTGTGCGGTTTCCTGACGCACCTGAAAGACACACACCACAGTCTATGTGAAAGAGGAGCTGGGACACAGACAAAACATAGCGGCAGCCAGTGAAAACAGCAGGAATGGGCTGACTGGATAGCTTGATAGTCAACAGCTGATCAACCGCATTTCCTAAAAATGATGTATTCACTCACCTCTAAAATGTCCACACTGTACCTGTAAATGCCACCTCCTCCATGAAGTGATCCACATCCGGTTTTTCTTTGTTGGTGGGTTTCTCAGAGCAAATAACTTCACAAATCAGAACAACACCGACCATGATCGTTTGTTTACATAGATCCCTGCAAGACTTATTTTCCCTTCTTTAGACTGACCAGGTGCAGTGGATGGAACTTCTTTCTCCCTCAAATCCGCAGAAAATATGTGCAGAACCAATAGGAGCGCTCCGTATGGATCACGGTTCAACCTGGATCTGTGCTATCTATATTTGGATCGATCCACCAGCTCTAACTGAAAGTGACCAATTAATCTAACTTGTACAGTATGTCTTTGGACAGTGGGAGGAAGCCATAGTACCTTGTGAGAAACAAAACAAAGGATATTCCCCAAACAAAGTAGCGTCTCATCATTTCTCTGCTGTCACAATCCAACAGAGCACATGTGCCGCTGGGGAACTTTTCAAAAGAGACATTCTGCTCATTTCTGTAGCTTAGACTGCAGCAGGTACCACAAAAACAGAAATGTAAAGAAGTCATCCTTGTTAGCTGTCAGCAGATATGTGTAGGTGAGCGAGAATGCCACAGAAAGAGAAAAACAGAGAAAAGTCAGGTGGTTCACAACATTACCTTGAGGATGGCCTCTGAAAAGCTGTGTACAGTCTTCAACAAATAAAAGGAAAGGGACAACTATGAACTATGACAAGAACAGTTTACTTTGCCGTCAGCTTCTGCTCCATTACAAATGCACAGTGAGGTATAGACACGCACTCTGAGCTCAAACAAAAGAGCTGTTTTTCATCAAAGGCAGTCGGGGACATTTGCATTAAGGCTGTAGGAAACTTTCAGCTTTCGGGCTTTGGTTTCCCCACAGAGCCTTTTAATTTTTTTTTTTTTCATCCAATTGCCCAATGTGCATACTTACTTACTTTTCCGAGCTGCAGTTCATGTTGAACATCAAATGCTCAGTATGCTTTATTTGCCAAGAGTTGGGTGTTCAACCAGTGTTGATCAGACGTTGATGTGCTGTCATTAAAATGAATCAAATTCTTTCCTCATTGGCCCCAAGTAATCGCTTATCATTCTTAGTTTTTCAAGGAGGAAGATTTTTTTCTTACCAAATAATTTCACATCAGTAAACTGTAATTTTTTATGATGGTCTTGTCCCACAGCATATGATTACACATTAATAATACAAACACTAAACACTTGATCTGCTTTCATCCTCAGGTGGTGTACAAGAACAATGATTTCAAACTGGAGCTCTCCCGTCTGGCCATCGAGCGTGACCCTAAAATCACCCTAAATGGGGATCTGGTGTTCCGTTGTGAGGATGTGGCAGCCCTGGATCCTGTAACCTTTGAGACCCCCGAGTCCTACATCTCTTTACCCAAGTGGAACACCAAGAAGACAGGATCTATATCCTTTGACTTCCGCACAACAGAACCCAGCGGCCTCCTGCTATTCAGCCACGGCCGCCCTCAAGGTCCTAAAGAGCAGAAGCCTGGCAGGGAACTGAAAACTGATTACTTTGCCATAGAGCTGCTGGATGGGTATTTATACCTGCTGATCGATATGGGCTCTGGGAAAACTAAGCTCAAGGCCAGCAACAAGAAGGTCAATGACGGGGAATGGTGCCATGTGGACTTCCAAAGGGAAGGGAGGAAAGGTAAGCACACTTGAAACACAAGTACACACTTGAAAATGAGGAACGTACTTGCATCATTAACATTTCTATAGCTGCATTTTCTTATTCACACAACAGGAGGTAGATTATCAATTAGAGACTTAACTTCAACTCAGCTTTATGTAAAAACCCTAGGAGACCAGCACTCTGGGAATGAAGAATTTTTTATGGCTGATTGGATTCAAAAATATGTTATTGTATAAGAGAGAGTTAAACAATGAAGATTTTTTGAAAGATTTAAGTTTTATTGTCTTAGAAACAAACACAAGAAACAAACTAGGAGAAAATTCCCTTAAATTCTCTTGGACAAGTCTGTAGTTTTCTCATTTGTTGTCTTGGATTTAATTGATAAATACAGCTGGGTATCATCAGCATAACAGTGGAAATGAATACAATGTTTTCTGATGATGTTGCCCAAAAAATGTATGTACAATAACAGCATAAGTAGGCCCAAGACCAAAACCTTACAGAGTACTGTGAATAATGGGATTTGTGTGAGGACATACAATTTAGCATATACTCTGGAATCTTCCTTGTGGATATGATCTAAGGGTACCAGCCTTTTATATTTGAATCAAGTCTGCATTATTTTGGGTATTGTGAATATGCAAACAAATTCTGGTTCAATCACACAGGTGTACTTGATTACAAATGCATGTCTTGGTTTTCTCCTTGTGGACTACAAAATAAAGAGCTTTGTAGGTTCAACACAGCTTTGCGGTTAAAAACAACCAAAAATGGCTAGATGTGGAAGAATTCAGGAAATGTTTTCATATTAATTTGATCAACCCAAGACTGCTATCATATGATAAGGAGTCCTGCATTAACCGATAGATTAAAGAGTTTTCTTCTTCGTTGTTTGTGCTGTCTTCTCCTTAAATAATTCTTGATGCAGCTCTGCCTTGGATGGAGAGTCTAACATGTTATTTAGAAGGTGCAAATCTTTTGAGTAGTACAGCCTGAAAGCAATCTCAGTATAGAAGAATGTTGCAACCCCCAACTGAGCCAAGTCCCCCAATCATACCAAATTTTAGCAGACAAGACTGGTGTCAATGCAGCATATTGCCAGTTCAAAGCAAAGTCTTTGATTCCAGTGTGATGTTTTACTGTTTGCAGCAAGATTTTGTTGTCAGTATTGACAAAGGCAGCACTTTGTTCAGAAGGATCAGCAAATATGCAAGACCACTGTCAAGAGCAAAGAGATCATTTGTAATTTTGAAGAAAAGTTTTACGACCAATACATACTTCAAGAATGAAAGGAAAATCATGATTAAAGAGACTTAAACATGAATCCCAAGACAATACATGAGGTATGATTTGTAACATGTAAAGCATTAGAGTTTTTTATTGATCAGATTAATTTAATTCAGTCCAAACTAAAAACAAAACAATTTTAATCGATTTTTTTCTCTTTTTATATGCTTAGATTGCAAATTTGACTTATGGAGGGGATTAGGATGATGCAATGGCAAATATCAATAAGACACAGAAAAAGAGACTAAAGCTTAAATTATATTCTGTGCTAGATATGCATATGCATACAGACAGAGCCTTTTATCTGTCTTCTGCACCCTTTATATACAGTTTGTGTTTAGGTCAGGTTTTAGGTCAGAACTTGCAAATGCATAGCCCACAAAGAAAAAGCCACAATGTATTTAATGGGAAACCACCACTGTCTACAGCTCTGTCTCTTTCTACGTCTCTTTATGAGAATGTTAATTATCATGATCTCCTTCCACTGTTACAATGTATTTGTTATTGTCTTACACATAAAGGTAAACTCCAACCTCCGCACTGCCTTCTAGTGGATTCACTGCCTAACAACCATGCCAGTATAAAGGATGCATGTGCAGTCATGTTTGACAACACGGGACATGGATATACTTAAAATAAGCCTTAAATTGACAGTTATTGAAATGACAGCAAATGTTGCATAAACTTTAATGCCTCTGATGGTATTTCCTGTTGTAAATATGTTTTTATTGCTGTGTGACGCGATACCTCTGCCAGCGCGTGGGCTCCATAAGGATCGCCCGCATGCCCGAATGTGAGGTGTTTGATTAATCATCTGTAGGTGTTGAAGCACCTTGGACATGATATCTCCTCCTAATGGTGTCTTATAATAGGGAACGGCATGAAATGTGTGTATAGGTGTGTGTGTGTGCGTGTGATCTCACTGCTGCTCCTGCTGTAATTGGCTTTTAATAGAAAATTAAGATGGAGTCGTTAATCACTGAAAGAGAGAGGGCCTTTTGTTTCACCCACTCCCTGCTGCATTCTGCTTCCCTTCTCCTCCATTTAGCCCATTATAGACACATTAGACACACACACATGCACTCACACAGTCAACTGTCATATATCCCCCATTTGCTGTACATCCTTCGGTCTCATTTCTGTGCCCATAAATCAGCCACCTACTGCCCCTCTCACTCGCTCACCCACTTGACCTCCCTCCCACTCGGCCACCTATCCAGACCGCACGCTTCTTTAATCGCAATCATTGTTCCTTCGAGCCAGAAAAGCACTTTCAATCATGCACTAAGTACAAGAATACACAAACATGGCTGTGTTGGCAGTGACATTGGTGTCTCAGTATCCTTCTGCTAACAACTGTTGGTCTTCCTTTTAGGGTCCATCTCTGTCAACAGCCGCAGCATGCCCTTCAGCTCCCCGGAAGGCAGTGAAATCCTTGACCTGGACAGTGACATGTACCTCGGCGGACTGCCCGAGTCCAAGTCAGACCTCATCCTGCCGCCAGAGGTTTGGACGGCGCTTCTAAACTACGGCTACGTGGGCTGCGTCCGTGACCTCTTCATCGACGGCAAGAGCCGCGACGTCCGCCGTCTGGCTGAGATCCAGAGCGCCCTTGGGGTCAGCAGCTTCTGCACCCGTGAGTTGCAAAAGCGCTGCAGCAGCGCCCCCTGCGGGAACGGAGGCCTGTGCAAAGAGGGATGGAACCGCTACATATGCGACTGCATCGGCACTGGATACCTGGGCACCAACTGCGAGATAGGTGAGGATGAAGAAGAAGAAGAACAAGGGGTTACTTCATACAAATAAATCTGTAAAAAACATGTTCCGCAATCATGCAGCCTCCCTATAGGGTGTATGGGAGATAACAGCCTCTGGAGGCTCAGTTAGAAAAGGAGGGGGGGGCATTAAGACAGCACAGTGGCATCACAGCCCTGCTGCCACCATCTGTGCCAGTCTCACAAACCTGAGCGGTGGGTTAGTCAAACAGAACCACATCTCTTCTGATTCATGCCAGCTACAGTAGATGCAGGCACACGAGTCCATGGTCGTCTCTGCATATCCGTGGAGGTGAGTGAGCCATGACAGCATCAGATTTTGAGGGACAAGGAGGGTAATGAGGTAAGGAGAGGAGATCTGAATCCGGACAGCTGAAGCAGAGGATAACATTTCTTCATTTGAAGGGTGATATTTTAACAGTTTTATCCTTGGTGCTCGGATGACACCTGGGTGGTTTCTGTGGGGTTCTTCTGCCATCTAGTGGAGCTTGTTGGTACTGCAGAAATCAGCTCTCACATAACCAGCCCCACGTTGTTTTTCTCTGTGCCAGGAAGCAGAGTTCATAGATTAATCGAGTGTAACAAAAAATCGATAAAATTGACTGGTGGAGCAGAGGATGGTGGTGATGGCGCTTTGGGCTGGGCCTCGTTTGATGGGGAATATTCTTGGAATTCCATTAGTCACATTAATTGATCTATAATGCCCCATTTTTTCATCAGCAGAAAGGTAAATGTGTGTTTGTTCAGGATATCTATGCTTGAGTGAAAAAATGCTTTTACCTGATTGTTGGCCTGTAGCAGGGATTTTTCTGCATCTTTAAACATTGTGTATTTGTACTGTGTAAAACTGAAACGCTACAAGCACCGCGTGACAGTGACTCATGTTAGCCTATGGTGAGACATATCGAACCACACTGCAAGATAAGAGCCGCCCTCAGGGAGCTGCCACTCTCCACAGCACTCTGTTTATGGATGGGTTGATTATAGCTGCAGTAACCACAGTTGTAGCTCATGCTAATAAGGATGCTTCTGAAGCCTCTCGTGTCATCTGATTCTCTTTTTCTCCTGGAAATGTACTGTTATTCTTTGTGGTTTGTCTTGAAAATCAAAGGAAAGGCAGCCTGTCACGTAATCTTCACTGCTGGAAACACTAGTTTGAAATAAATGAAAGAATGATTACGAATTTGCAAACACACAAAGACAAATCTGTAGGTGTGTAGCTTCCATGTTCTACACCCATCCACATATGCTTCTGTCATACATGGCTTTGATCCTCTTTTTTCTCCCTACCTATGCCGGGGATATGTTATAAACTAAATTGAAAAAATGGGAATTTCACGTGAAAATATTGTAAGGT
This sequence comes from Craterocephalus amniculus, assembly GCA_036024015.1. Lineage (NCBI taxonomy): Eukaryota > Metazoa > Chordata > Actinopteri > Atheriniformes > Atherinidae > Craterocephalus > Craterocephalus amniculus. The sequence continues at coordinate 3,695 of JAVQJG010059492.1, read as the reverse complement.
AAAATGATATGAATGTGAATAATATGAGGTTAAATAAAATGGAATATTTTGAAAATAATGATAGGATAATAAAAAGATGAAAATAAATCAAAAGAATAAAAAATGATTAAAATAATAACAAAATATGTAAGATTGTATGTAAAGGGCTGTCAACTGAATATACATTTTCCTCAGATTAATCACAGTTTACAAATTAATTAATCAGGATTAATCACCATTCACATCTATGCCTAAAATATGCCAATTTTTACAGTATTGTATTGTATCAACACAAAATCACTTTCTGCAGTTATTAGTGTTAACTGACCTTCACCTGTTTGTTTTATTTGGTTTGGTTTTGTTTGTTTGTTTTTTTACATAAGATTATCACTTTAGTTGTAACAATCAGTTAAATATCAGATTAAATGTAGAGCTTGACAAAAATTGCACCCCTCTTTTTCTGGCCAGTGCAAATCCCTTCAACTACCTGTCATAGATGTATGCATGCCTGTCTGATGACCAGTAGATTTAACAGCTTTGTTACTAACAAATTTCATAATACTGACACATTCTATAAAATAAATCCAGTCCCTACCTGATTGCAATAGGCTGTTATCAGCAGTCTTCATTCTTCAGCCTCACATGATCATTAAGCGATTTTCATGATACTGGTAAATGTTGGTAATGTTTGCTAGCATGTGTAAAAAAAGAACTTTAGGGTAAACATCTGCTTTTAGATACTATAAAGTTAGATGTTGTACTTTGTCTCACATCAGGGAAACGTATGCTGAACCAGCAAGTTGTAATATTCTGAAAAAAATTACATGAATAAACAAAAAGAATTGAAAAGAGGATAAATAAAAGCCCCAGTGTGTAAGTGTTACTATTAACAACTGCAGAGACGTGCAAGTGGAAGACAGTAATGTTTAGGTGAAAAGCACTGTCATTAACATTGTACAGCAGTTAAACTGTGATGCATTTTATGTAGTATTTAGATATCAATGGCTGTAAAAATGATAAAAAAAATAATGTTTGAAAAAATAAAATAGAGGGAATAAAAACAGAAGGAAGAAAACCCTCTAAGAAAGATAAAATGTAGGTACTAAAGGTTCATTATTGGTTTTGATAAAATGAGACAATTAGAAAATAAATTAAATCCTGATTTAAAACTACTAAGTTTCAGGAAACATGCACAGATAATTAGTCCTGATTTGTTTGTTTCTGAAAACGCTAATTGACTGTGTGTGAAGTAGACTGTAAAGGATGGGTCTCAATCTGGCAGGTTTTTGTTGTTTTCCTGGTCCGACACATCTGATTGAAATTAGGGAAACAATAGAAAATTGCCAGATTGTGGCCCTTGAGGACCTCCTGTAAAGAGTTGGGATTTGTGAGTTGCTGTGAATGCAACACAGCTGTGATTCACCTTGAGTTTTCAATCTGATGTGATACAACGTAAAATTCAAGCCAATATCGGCAATGCCGATCAGTAGAGCTCCAGGAGTTGGCGTCTCACAGTCCTGGCATGCAACACTCAAACCTCCATGCAGCCATGTTGGCAGGCAGCCACGCTGTTCTAACTGCTGCAAATATCACTGCTGCAGCTGATCTGGTCAAATAAAGAGGACAGTAATTACAGATTTCCCGAAGAGAATGAACTGCCATCGATGTAGCAATAATCAGAAACAAAGTGTTGGGCCCACAGGCATTGAATTATAGACTACTTCATATCAGGTACAGAATGCCACAGAGCCTGGCAGGTGACAGGAGTTAATTGATTTTTTTTTTTTAAAAGCTGATGGATAACTTTGTGCACAGAGTGGTTATTAAACTGTGTTTTCTGTTTACAATCAGTGCAGCAGATTTTATCCAGACATGTCAGCTTAGAGTTTAAAGACAACCAGTTTGGGTTAGAGGGAGCTATTTCAACATTCGCTGCTGTGGGTGCAGATTTTAAACATTTTAACTGTATATGTCGAATACTGATGCATTAAAACACGGAACCGAGGAGGCTTAGATGAGACAACAGAACTCCTAACCTAACAGATGCAGGCCGTGGGATCCAGACCAAAATGTCTCTGGGCCGTCTGTGGAGCACAAACTTTTTATACCACCTCCACTTGCCACAGGCTCGGTTACAACTAACATTTCCTAAACGTTATATCTTACTTATTTTAAATGCTTTTACTAAGATTCCTAAACATTGACCTGCTTTCATTAAACACATTGGACCAGCTATAATGTTGTCAAGGACTTCCTGTTGTTCACACAGCAACAAGTAAACACGTGTCACAGCTCAATCCTTCACTGGATGTCTCTAGACCTTGACAAAAGCAGATTGCACATTTATATTCTGCCATGCTTTTATGGATGATGGAAACTTTAGGCTATTAAGTAGTTGTAAGTCTGAGAGACGCAAATCCGGCAGAAAGTCCTCTCGATTGCTTCAGAAGTTTTAAAAGGTATGTAGGGAGCATGAGGAGGGTCAGGGATATTTAATCTGTGTAGTTGCCTTCTAGACCGAAAAGTGTTTTCTCATTTAAAATTAGACAAACGGCGCGTAAATATACAGTCGGCGCCACTCAAGTTGAAGCATATTTTCCTGCCATCATGCAGCAAGGGTGTCACGTGACATCTGGAGCTCTATACTGATACTTGGTACAAAGTCTTAATGTGTTTGGATAATCACATTCAAGTGAATTGAAATACAGCTTTAAATTCAGGGACACTAAGATCAGCTCACACAGATATAAATCGTAGCATTTATTGAATTAAAAGCCGTATCTAATGCCATACAAAACAATGCAAGATGCCTCGGTCTTTAGAATGAGGGGGAGTCCAGATGTCGAACCTGAGCCTAGAAGAGATTTCTCCACATTTCCACATTTCCACCCGCAGTACCTGTCTGGCCCTTCTTACACAAATCATGGCAGGTGGAAGAAAAAGCAGTTCCTCTCAGCTGGATATAACTTAGAGCAGATCCTGTTATTATAATTTCTCATCACTGTGTTCCAGGTCATATGCTACGTGATTACCCCAATAGACTAAAATATAAATTTAAAACATGAAAATCAAAACAAATAGAACATAGAAAGCTGTTATCAGTGATATTGATACTTTAGTATCGATCCGCACTTCACTAGTATTAGTCGCCTTTTGCATTAGTAGTTGATGAAACATCTTAGTCTGGTCCAGAAAAACCATCTTGCAGAGCTGTAAAGTAAAACCAATTGTATAAATGATCCATTCTGTGTCCGTTCAGAGCCACAACCTGCTTTCTACATCACTATTTAAAAAATTACCTGTGAAAGCAAAGCTTTTACTTTTAACTTTAGCCCTATTCTGACGGGATTAGTATTACCTATGGACCATATGTAATTTGTAATAATTACAGAGATCATCTGTGATTTTAATCCCGTGCGAATCGGCCATGTCGGTGATTTGCGATGTAATAACTCCGCAGCAAATTACCTACCATAATTTGCTGAACTCCGAGGTCCTCTGATAAAACTAATCCAGTGCGAATAGGCATCTCTGTGATTTGGACAGAAATAGGAGGGATAACGCTGGTTTTGCAGTATTTACTTCCGTTATCCAAGCATTTAATTTTCTTTATGGTGATAAATGGAGGCTGCCCTGGAGTGTTTTGATAACTTTTTGGGTCCCAGACCAGCAAGACCACATCGGCCCATAAAGTCGTATGGCAGGAAAAAGCTGAA
>JAVQJG010059474.1:0-24244 GCA_036024015.1 Craterocephalus amniculus | reverse complement strand
CTCATTTTTCGCGTACTATGCATACTTATTTTTATTTTGATGTAGTATACTCAAAATTTTGAGTATTAAGTATGGAAGTATGCGATTTGGGACACAGCAAGTGTCTCAGTACTGCATTCAGGGATGCCTGAACAACTTTTTTATTTTTGCTTTTAAAGGAGCGAAAACCAGAAAATGAACTTAGCCATCCTGCGTTTGACAGCAGAAGAATGAAACTTTCTCAGCTAATTTTATTAAATACACAATCATAAATCATCATATTTACATTATGATAGTGATATTTACCATACCAAACAGTTAATGACAGTTTTCTTCATCATTCCTCATCCTGCTTTCAGCCTGTTAAACTGTAGGAAGGTGAGCTGGTGCCTGATTTTACCTGTGACTAACTGAGGTATGCAAATTGATTTCCCTTAGGGAAAAAACACATTCACACAACAGTGGAACAAAGAGTAGCTCTGTGCAGATGGAATATGCAAACAGGACCTAAATTATCCAGCACATGTGATCTTTGAGACTGACTTTGTCGCTTTAAGGGACCAGATAGTTTAAGAAGTTTCAGCATCACAGACGGTTTGTTGTTATCGTGCTGTCGGGTGTGAACAAACCTGAATGCATGCATGATGTCATCGCTATCAAAAGGGAGAGTTAACGTTTACATGGGAAAGTTTTGTCTCACAGTCCAAGAAAATCTCGGCCAACTTAAGCCCTGTTACCATGGAAACGTGTGGCCAAAACGTGTGTGAGCGTGGTTATGTAAACGGGGGTCGTAGTTCTGCCGATGGAGAACTCCGGCCGACCAGTTTATTCATAAAGCTCATTTAAACAAACAGCATTGTGTCAAAGTGCCGTTTAAAACAAATTAACATTGATTGAAAGTAAAGGACATTATTACAAAAATAATATCACCCAGGCGTTATTTGGGTTTGTTAGGAAAGACAACTAGATAGAAGATACTAGAAGATACTCTGAATAAGTCTAACCTGACAGGTATATTGTTGGACAATGTTGTTTATTTTCAGATGCTGTTTAAAACTTAGATAATAATATTTACAAAAACAAACCTGAACGGTAATTTTACTGCAAACATTCATGTAAAGAGCATTTACATTAATAAAATTAAATAAAACACGAATCACCTTTATTGGCAAAGCATGAGAGCACATACAGGGAATCTGACTCTGGGTTTTACTGTACTCTCTGTTACTAGACAAATAGAAAAAAACACAAATCAGTAAATATAACACATAGTTACACGATAAAAGAAAAAAATAGATAAATACTACTAATAATAATAATAAAGGGAAAAAAAAGGTGAGAATGGAGATGTCACATCTTTTCTGCTGTATTGTGATTTACTCATAATGGCATAACGACAGACACATTTTAACACTGGAAATCCTTTATTAAAAACTTTGCCTCCTCATTTTAAATTCCATCAGAGGTCATGCAGGATGATGCCTGATTGGATGTCTGGAGCTGACCAATCAGAGCAGAGGAAGCTCGGTTGCTCCTTCATTGAAGGCTTAAGCTCAGACTTTTAAAATCGTTCTTGTGCTCCTCACAGTGAGAAGAGGATGTGTCGGTGGTGAAGCAGCGTTATGATGATAAACGTTTTGCTCTAGACTCACATTTTGTGTGTGTGTGTGTTTTCCAGCTGGGCTACGTGAGCGGTGTGTTTGCAGGCGGTCGAAAATGCGCGGCGCTCTCCGACAGGAATGTGATGGGCTTCATCGCCAGCCTCCACGAGCTGGCGTCTGCAGAGAGGAAGTTTTACTGCAAGCTGTGCAGCATAAAGTCGCAGATCGTTCGCCCCCTGCTGGAGCTGGGTGAGATTACACTTTTAGTAAACCTCTAGCATTTTCACATCGCTCCATCTCACATCGCCTCTTCTACTCCTTTCCCAGACACTCTGAGCTCAGCGCTGGGGCAGGTGACTCTCGGGCTGCTGCAGACGTTAGCGGGGCAGTTTAGCTCTCTGTGTCACATGACCGGGCAGCACGCCGCCAGCCTCACCGCCAGCCTGCGCCGGGGCCGCGACGTCAAGAGCCTCCTGATACTCGACCACAGCAAAATCTTCCTGGACAGTCACAGCGAGTATGGCTTCAGAAATCCCACTTTGATGCTGTGAAGCTGCATCGGTGTAGTAAAACTGTCCTCACTTTTCTTCTTGTTCAGTTACTGCAGCACGGTGGGAAACTTCCAGGTGATGGGAGGCTTCCAGGCTCTGACCAAGCCGTCGCTGTGAGTTCATTTAAACTTTATTTAACGGTAACAGAAACGGCTCCTGGTGTGAGATAAATATCCTGATTCCTGAGGAACGGTGCTGATTTCTTTCAGGGATTTCTTCGGGAAAAGTCCGGAGCTGCTCCAGAGGCTGTCCGAGTGCGGCGAGGAGAACCCCACCATGGCCGACCTCCTGGTGGCGCTCTTCTACCTCCCGACTCGCCACCTTCACGATTACGGTCGGCTGCTTCTCAAACTGGCCACCTGCTTCGAAGTGGTACAGAATAATTATATTTCAGCTCCAGTTCAGTTTAGTGTAATCCAGTTAAAACAAATCCATTATGACCCATTATAGCCATGTTTCTCTGATCAGAGAATGACTAAGCTATAGAAAGGGTCAAGGTTTGCCATTTCCATTTTTTGTCATGTTTTGTTATTAATTGGCTAGTATGTATATGTATATATGAATGTATGACAATCAGATTTGCTGAAACCGATTGTCAGTGAAGCGTCTTGAGATGACGTTATGAATTGGAGCTATACAAATAAAGTTGAATTAAATGTCCCAACCGTGTACAATGGACTTGTAACTGATGGAGATCTAAAGCCATCGCAGTACTTATCAGACAAAAAATTTTTATTTAGTGAACACACAACTTGAAAAGAAGGCAACCAATCTCACATCTTAAGGCTTAGGTCGACCTTTTTTATATAATTTTTTTACACTATTGTTCACTTTTTTACAGTATCTTTTTAAACTTAAAGATCAAACTGCATCAGTCTCACAACAGGAACTTCATCCGCTACATCTCACAGTGGATAATGAACTTGAACTAAAAAAGAAACCAAAGTAAACTGAAGTGAGAGTAAAAACGTTACCTATAGAAAAGAAGTGGGGTGGACTCAGAATAATCACTGAAGTTAGCTTTCAAAAGTATGCTTTTTACTTCTTTTTATGGGTTTTATATAAGTGAAAGGAGAAACCTGTTTACTATGTGAGTAAAAGGTAAAAAATAACTGTTTCCTATCTGTGGTACTGGAAACAAAGTTAATCCCATTCAGAGTAATTTCATAGCCACACAGTTTTGTCCTGAGTGCTCCAGGACCAGAAACAACCACGTCTGTCTGCATTTAAAAGGAGAAAGTTCAGTCATGGAAAACTCTATGTCTTTATAATCTGATTGGTCTCATCAGTCTTCATAGAGAAATATTTCTGCATAGCGATGAAATTACGCCATGTGGTTTAAAAGAAGCATACAGTGTAAAAAGATTCGGTCTAAGTACCGAACCCTGAGGAACTCCCTGACTCACTGCTGTGTGAGGAAGACTCATCGTTGAGTACATGAAATCCCTCAGATAAACACAAATCTGTTATCTTGGTGTTTGCAGTGTTCGAACGACTACCAGAAGCTGCAGGACAGCTGCTCCAAGTTCGAGGCCTTAACCGTCCAGCTGAAGAGGAAAAAGAAAGAAGCCGATTACACTTTCCAGTTCTGGAAGAGCTTCCCCGGCAAAATGACGGTGAGCTAAGCGGGTGTGTGTTGGTTGTGTTGTTGTGAGTGACGGTGCTGATTGTGGCTGTGGTCGTCTGTGTCCAGGACTCGCTCAGGAAGCCTCACCGCCGGCTGATCTGCGAGAGCAGCAACAAAGCTCTGACCCTGCAGAACGCCGGACGCTTCTCCGTTAATTGGTTCATCCTGTTCAACGACGCGCTGGTTCACGCGCAGGTTCGCACCACACACACACATAAATGCTTTTCTTCTTCGCCCTTCTTCATTTTCAATTTTCCACCACTCTGACTTGGTGTGTTTCAAGCGTTTGTGTGTGTTTGCCTCCGTGCTGTCAGGGCGTGGCGCCTTGTAAAAACCTTGTAAGTATGAAGCCAGCGGATCTGAGCGTAGTGACTCTGAGCACCCCCATCCACCCCGTCTGACCTTCCTCCTCCTCATCCTTCTTCTTCTTCCTGTCTGTGTGTGCTTGAAGGGTTTAGGGCTTTGTGTCATGGGATTTAACCCCGCTTAACTAAAAAGTAGAATGTAAATATTAGAGGTGGGAAAAGTGAATATCAAGATTTTTTATTTCACAATTTTAAAATCAATTTTTAAAATTTTTTTGGTTAAAAAATCGAATATCACAATTTTTATTTCACAATTTTAAACAGATAAAAAAATGATTTTCTTTTTGTCAAAAAAAAAATATTTTCAAATAAATACAAACATTATTATTTACATTTTTTATTTCATTTTTAGCATATTATGTTTATTTATATATTTTTTCTTTGTCTTGTAGGGAATTATAGTAGCAGATTGTTGGTCTGGCTACTGTTGTTTTTTCCTAAATTAAATTAAGGAAAAAACTTGTTTAGCCACAAAAATCTGCAAAATCGAAGAATCATGAGAATCGCAATTTAAATTGAATCGCCACACAAAAAATCATAAAGGAATCAAATCCAATCCCAGTCCTAGTGAATATGTAGTTCACCAAAACTAACAGGAAAACGAGCATCAAGTATTAAAATGTAAAAGTTGAGCATTTGGTCAAAGGACTTGTTCAGCTTGCACCGTCTCCACCAGTAAAAGGATAAACTGCAGTAGCATAGAACACGTCTGTGAGAATTTTTAGCAAATAAACTTTGCACAGTAAGTAAGGAAACGTGTTTGTTCATGTATCTGTTCTTTTTATTAAACCAGATAGTGTTGTAAAATGCGTTGTGTGATTGCTCACCTTGACAATGAGGTGTGACTTAGAAGGGTCATGCTTCTGTAGAATGAGCAGCACAGCTAAACGTGGGTAGTGCTCCCTGCATTTGTCTCCTGTTGGTGTCCACAACAACATGATCCTACCAAGTTACACGTCCTTGTCAAGGTGACCAATCAGGCTTTTTAACAATGTATAAAACAACACCTGTTGGTTTCATGAAATGGAATTAATCTTCACCCTCCTGCTTTGTGGTCTTTGCAGAGTTAAATGATGTGGGTCTGTGAGAAAAACGCTTGTTTTACTTGTTATGGGTGTTTTCCCACCAATATGAGGTCCATTAAAATAAAGTTGTGAATTTTTCTTGTTTAGTTACATGTCAAATATCAGAGAATCCACTTTTTTTTTGCTTTAAAATTAAAATTCTCCAATTGTGACCATTTTCATCTGAGATAGTTCATGAGTTTATTTGAAATTCATAGTTAATTTTTAAATGTACATAAAATTGTGAGGTTCTCTTTTTACAAGAGAAAATATCTGGTTTCACTTTTTTTGGGATCTATTTAATTTGAGTAAATTCCTGAGTTGGCAATACGATATAAAATACTCATATTTCATCAATTTAAGTTGAGAAATTGCCTTATCTTAGTTTATTTATTTTAGTTTCTTAGTTGTTTACATTTGTGCTTTGATTTCACTGAATAACACAAATAACCCTTGAATAGGAGATAAAAAAATGTTCTTTTCACATTCAGCTGATGGTAAAAGTGACCTAATGGCCAAACAGGTCATTTGATAGTTGACTTTGTAAAACATTCCTATTAAAAACAAAGTAATTGTTGTACTTTTTCTTTTTTCAAATAAAGAAGAATAAGGGGGTACATTTGCCAAAAACTTATTATTTGAATAGGATCAAAGTTATAGTCCAGCTGTACACAGTGCTGATCACATGTATGATCCAAAAGTGATTCTTATTAAGCTGCCAGCCTGGTTAGGAAACCAATGATACTTTTATTTATAACCCAAATGTTCAAGCATTGGCCACGTTATCAGATCCACCTTTAATCCCGACCCGCTGCATCCCAAACGATGGATCCATCCTTTCATCATGCTTCCATCATATTCTGACCGAACATCTGCAGGTGGAGCTGAAACCAGTTTTTCCTGTTTGTCCAGTTTGTGTGAGTGGTAGCATCAACGTCCTGTTGGACAGACGGACGGGGTAAAGTGTCTGCTGAGTGGGCAGCACCATGCTTCCTCCCGTTTAGTCATTGGGAAGTTTTCATGCTCAGAAGCTCAGCAAGCAAACGTAATGAGGCGTTTCTAATTCATTGAGAAGTTTCCAGTGATACTCAGCCCTTTCCCACCCCCCCTCCCCCCTCTGCCTGCTCTCCCCCTGTGGGACGCTGCATTACAGGATGAACTGACTCCAACCAAAACTCACTTTTAATCTTTGATGCAGCCAATCTTTCTTAAAATACAATTAAAGAAAGTTGGTTTGATTACAAAATAATAAAGATACAACTAGTTACTGGTACACCTCTCATATGCAGCTTCCTCCCCCCTTCCTCTTTGTCTCCTTCTTCTTCCATCCTATCTTTCCTGTCTGCATCAGTCCTGTGGTTGTCCTGCATATGTCCTGATTGTTTGACGCCTGCCTTGACCTGCTCTCACATCCTCATGGTTCAGCCAGAGAGAAACATTCAGCTGTTTTTTTTTTGGTATAATATATAAATAAAAACTTATGTTCCTGCAGCTGCTGGTAAAGAGAGGATGTCCTGGATGCATCGTTTTCACTTTATCGTTCGTTTTAACTTTAAATAGAGAGTTTATCTTTTTTGCACGCATTTATTGCTTTTAAAAGAATAATAATCTGTTTAGATTAACATGTTGCATTCAGTTGTTTAAAGAAAGGTCTGAAAACATTGCAGATTAGGTGAGATTTAAGCTTAATGTAACAGATAAATTAAAAAACGGGGAAAGGAAGGCTGAATTTAAGCATTATATTTCCAATGTGAAAATACTCATGAGGATTTTTTTATTTATAGACAAAATTAAAGCAACCAAACAGAAAAAATGCAATCAGGGCTCTGGAATAACTAAAAACAACCAGCTAATGTGGCTGCAGATTCCTGCTAAACCCATTTGAAATGAACTAGATTAGAATAATTTATTTAGATAATTTTGTCCATTGTCTGAAAGACTTTGAGCAGTTTGGACAGTTTTCAGGGCTGCACGGTGGTGTAGTGGTTAGCACTGCGGCCTCACAGTGAGAAGGCCGCCGGTTCGAGTCCCAAGTCGGTCGGCTGAGGAGGGGTTTGGAACTGTGGCCTTCCTGTGTGGAGTTTGCATGTTCTCCCCGTGTATGCGTGGGTTCTCACCGGGTACTCCGGCTTCCTCCCACTGTCCAAAGACATACATGCATGTGAGGTTAACTGGGCACTCTAGATTCTCCCTAGGTGTGAGTGGTCTGTCTCTCCATGTCGGCCCTGCGACAGGCTGGTGACCTGTCCAGGACTTGACCTGTCCCCGCCTCTCGCCCGTTGATAGCTGGGCTAGGCTCCAGCACACCCACGACCTAATTGGATTAAGCGGTTCAGAAAATGGATGGATGAATATTTTTCATAGTCTGCTCTCTAAAATAATTTACCTTTTGATTTAATGATTTGATCAGTAAGTTTTTATTTAAAGCCACCAAAATTTTGTTAATTTAGAGCCCTGAATGCAAATAATGGAAGTAGTATGGTTTAATGTGTGTTTTGGTGTGATAGGGTGATGGAAGACTGATGTACTCATGACAACATGGACGCTGTCTTACAGCATCGTATATAAAACTTGTTTAAGTGTTTTCTGCTTAATAATGCACGGTGATGATGTTAGAAATGATAAAACTTCAACTCAGACTTGTTTTTTTCCCCTTGTTGCTTCCTCATGGATGATGGTGTTTCTCCCTCCTTTACGGACGCTCACTCTTTACCTCCTTCCCTCTCTTTCTGTCGTTGTTTCCTGATGTCCAGTTCTCCACACATCACATCTTTCCCTTGGCCACGCTGTGGGTGGAGCCCATCCCGGAGGAGGACGCCGGCCTGTAAGTTTACTTCAATTTCCGGTATTTAACCTTGTGTCGTTGAGGAAACAAACAAACATTAGGGATGAACAATGAGAACAATGATGGTGTGTTTTTCGCTTCTATTTTTCCTAAAAGTACAAAAAAGAGAAATGATAATAGAAAAAAGTGATGGATTATAGTGTGAGGAAAAAATTATCTCAAGAAGGGGTGGGTGATATGGCAAAAATATCTTAGCACAGTTTTTTTGTTATAAATGACAATTTAGATTTTATCAGGATCTTATATGAATGTTTGAGACTAATTGGCAAGTCTTTAGTCAGTGCAACCGAGCAATTTCTGTTTGTTGAAAAGACCTGAATGCGAAAAAATTGGACAATTTAGACCAAAAGAGCTTTTGAACAGATTTTAATTTAAGTAGTTGCAGTTTTGCTAACATGTAGAAAGAATATAAACACACTAAGCAGCCCATTTTTGCTTGCTTTTGTGCGCTACGGTTTAAAACGCCTCATACTTGATCCTCAATAATTTTTTATGTTGCTACGTTCAACCGCCACTAGGGGCCAGTGCTGAGTTCTTGGTTAACCCTGCGATCCTCCGTCATTTTCAGACGGTTTTGGTGGAGGTAATTTTCTCGCTCCGTGATGTGAGTTGCACATGCTCAAAAAAGACTTGTCCATGCATCGCCGCTACATAAACTCATCCTCCAACCCGGTACAGACATGAAGCACCTCTTTAGCTGCAGATGTACGTTTACACGCATCTTGTTCCAAAATCCTCTGTAACTTACTTTAATTTGAACCATTTTTCATTTAATTTGACTTGTTTTAAACATTGAAAACTGAAGGTTACGTTATCTGGTGTTGAATAAGGCCACTCGGTCACACAATGAATCATTTGCCCCCAGAAAAATGCTTCAGTTGTAATTAAAGGGGTCAAATACGAACTATTCTTACACAGATACAGTATTTTCCACGAAAGCTTGAGTTAATCTGTGGCAATCCACAGCTCCCAAGGGGCTTTTCTGTAAACCAGCATGAAAATCTTTTCTCAAAATTTGTGTTGCTCCATTACCCCCCCCCAAAGCCGGTTGGAAGAGACGGATTTGTTGTTTTCACAACATGAGGGCCGGGTGAATCGAATCGGTTACGAAGCAGATCATTCAGAGATGCCTCAGAGGTAGTTTGGGATTATCCGTGAAGAGGGATGGCGTCCTGAAAGAGGCTGGTGGAAAGAACAGGGAAAGCTCCTGACCTAATTCACTGACATCTTTATCTGATTGAATAATATTGATGAATCATTGTAGTGTTCGTTATTTATAACTTTATCAGAAACTAACCCAGAGAAGAGATTTTCAACATCACCAAAGTCTTTGTTTTTACTGCGAAGATTTTAAAAAAAAAATTCTCAGACTTTGAGAGTAAAGTCGTAATTTTCCGTGAATAAAGTCGCAATTTTCTGAGATAAAGTCAGAGTTTTATAACAAAAGTTGTTATATCACAAGAAAATGTTGCAATTTTACAAGAACAAAGTGGTATTATTGTAACCTGTTGCTTTAGGAGAGGAAAGTTAAGGAAATCGCTGGTTCTGTGTAGGAAAAAGGATGGAGCCAATGGATGGACGCATCAGCTGGTCAGTCGTTCCCTGAGAAAACACAAAACCATGATGTACTGTACATCGATAACCCTGCCATTGGTTCCAGTAGACAGCAAAAGCAGCAATTTCTGTCTTTTTTTTTCTTTTTGTTGTCGAAAAGATTCACTTATTCTTTTCAAAGTCCCGATACTGATAATGTGGTGCTGATGAGCCAAATTCTGTATCTCATGTATCTCATGGTTTGTGAGGCTCTGCTGAAGTTTGAACAGCTTTCCTCTCCTGCAGCAGGTTAAAATATTCAGACTCTCTCATTTTGACGACTTTATTCTCCTGAAATTACAACTTTATTATCAAAGTCTGGAAAGAAATATTTTTCTTGTGCAGCCCAAATACTCAAAATTAAACAAAAGGTTTCATGTCGGCTACACATCTTCTAACAAGACTTTTTAATAGAACTGAGGATAATAATTGCTTAAGTTCATTAGAAGAATCTGAGTTTTAATTTTAGTTTTCTACATCATATCGCCTTTTATTTTATTTTATTTTTCTTCATAATGCTCCATGAACCTGCTGTAACACCCACACAACATCTTACAAAATGCCTTGTTTTTAATGTTTTGACTCTGAAATTCCAGCTCTGCATCATTAGAAACTTCATACATATAAAAGTCATGACTCGTGTTCGATAAAAGAATCCAGTTACCTGAGTCCATGATGGCCGTATTGATTACAGGGGCATTAAGGTTGCTACCTGAGGGTCCAAATGCATATGCTTACATAAATGCTAAAGGCCTTCATATACCAGGATGTGCCCAGAAGCTTGGGACGTGCTACATAGGTTACATAAAAACCAAAGTTCTTCTGAGAAATATTTTTTGGGAAAGAACAGTTTAGGGGTTTTTTGCCGAGTTTCACTTAAAGTAACTCTTTCTACGAAACTCGTAGCTGTAATAAAGTTACGAGGTTTCTTAGAAAGACAGGACTTTTGGTGGCTAATCCTTTTATACCCAGTCATGGCACCCATACCCATCACCAGCTTATTTGATGAGGGTAAAATCTTCTCGAGCTAAATTACTATAGATATTTTAATATAGAGATATTTTCATTCATTTTTCAGATTTTTTTTACATTTATCAACATATCTAGTATTTTTCTGCAACATTTCTGTTCTCTCCCTTCTCAGTATTCATATCTGGATTTAACGCTGTTGTTGCATGTGTGTTCTGTTTGTGTTGACTTGTGTAGCCACGGGTTAAAGGTGATCACGCCTGAGGAGACGTTCACCCTGCTGGCCTCCTCTCCCACGGAGAAGGTGAATATTTTCCACACAAAAGGCTGAATTCTGTGTTTTTATCATAACTTATTTGGACTCTGCTCTTAGTCCAAGTGGCTGCGTGCCATCAACCAGGCGGTGGATCAGGCGCTGACCGGGCAGGACGCGGCGTCGGGCGGCTCGGTGCAGAAGTCGGAGCCTCCGGTCTCCAGAACGGCAGCGTACACGTTTTATAAAGACGGCCGGCTGAAGGAGGCGACGTATGAAGGCTGCTGGCTCACCGGAAAGCCACACGGCAGGTTGGACGCCCGCTCACACTGTCGGTCTAAATATGAGGCGTCTTTGATCAGATTTGTGTAATAATTTTCCTTTTTACTTCAGAGGAGTTCTAAAATGGCCCGATGGGCGAATTTATACCGGGATGTTCAAGAACGGGCTGGAAGATGGGTGAGTACTGCCCTTTAAAACAATCTAACACCTTTAATTCTTCATATTCTACATATTCTTATCTGTGTATTTATGGACTGTGCAGCTTTGGGGAGTTTGTCGCTCCGAATAAGATGCTAAACAAGGCTGATCACTATCAAGGTCAGTGGAAAGACGGCAGGATGCACGGACTGGGCACGTTCAGGTGAGTGAGACTGAAAGTAGAAGGAAAGGTTTCATTTTGTAACCTGCTGCCTGTTTTTCATCATTCTGTGTCCAATTCATTCATGGAGCTAGAAAAACTAAATATTTGATTATCATGCAGATCAATTAGAAAAAAGGAGTGTTTCTGGATGATTGGGTGGGCACTGAGCACCATTTCAATGATAAATCAGCCGGACAGATATTACAACTGGCTTTTCTGATCAAATCATGTGACACATCTTCTAGTTGTTTCTGATCTGATTGATTTAATATCAAATTAAGAGACTTATTTTTGGTTATTAGAAACACAGCTTGAATTTATGACGTCCTATTTGGTTTTATCCAATCCACTTTGTTTTGTAAAGCATATTTAAAACAGAACAAGTCTCCAAAGTGCTGCACGATATTGATAAACGCAATAAAAATGCAACAAAAAGAAAATAATTGATCAATTAAAATCAATGATGAAAATAAAATACATAAATACAATTAAAAAGACAGAGGACCACACAGAACACCCACTGTTAAAAGCCAAGGAATAAAAGTGGACCTTTAGACGAGACTGAAAGCTCTCCACGGTGGACAAGATTATTTTTATATCTTTATTATATACAATAAAATATGTATAATCATAAAAATAAGTAAAGCAAATCTCTAATGTAAGTCAAAATAAAGCTCAGCGTCTCAGGAAGTCTTTTAAAACCACTTAAACCTGCAGTGATGTTTCTGGCCACTGGGCAGCAGAAACACGCTGATTAGATTGATGTTTTCACTTATTTTCTCTGTTATTAGTTTCTAAAGCAGTGTTTTTCTGAGCTCTTGATATATTCTCTCTGAAGCAATAAACTGGAGAAAAAACAATTATCGAGGTGTTTTAGTGCAAGTGTTTTAAAAAATGTAAAGATAAGATTCAGAGCCATTGTTTAGTGAGAGGATAGTAAAGCTGCTCTGTGGGCCTGCAGGTACACCAGCGGCGAGGTTTACGACGGATCCTTCCAGGATGGGATGCGACACGGCCACGGCATGCTGCGCAGCGGCAAGCTCAACACCTCCTCTCCCAGCGTCTTCATCGGCCAGTGGCTGCAGGACAAGAAGACGGGCTACGGAGTCTTCGACGACATCACTAAGTACGCTCGCTACTCCCTCTGCTTTCGTCTTCAAGGGCAAAGGTCATGTTTAACCTTCGGCTACTTTTTTTCTTAGAGGGGAAAAGTACATGGGCATGTGGCAGGACCACCTGAGGCAGGGCACCGGGGTCGTTGTCACCCAGTTTGGTCTCTACTATGAAGGAGCGTTCAAAGACAACAAGATGATGGTGGGTTCCTGTTTTCCTGAGCGGTAAATACAGAAATGTCTGTTTACTAAATACCAGAGATTTTCTGTCTCTCAGGGAACCGGGATCCTTCTGTCAGAGGACGACACAACCTACGAGGGAGAGTTCTCCGACGACTGGACCCTCAATGGGAAGGTGACTGCTGTAAACTGGATGAGCACATCTGGAATGATGCTATGTAGAGCCGGGCGTCAAACTCATTTTGTTCACATGGTGCAGCTTGATCTGAAGTTGGCCTGACCAGTACATTACCAACATAATAATTTCAAACTACGAAAAACTTCACATTTTTCCCTTTGTTTTAGTGTAAAGAAGCACACACACATATCACCTTGTTTAATGGTATTAACTTTCAGAAAACATTATGAATAAATAGATTTTTCTTCAAAAAATGCAATTTCCATAATATTTTACACATTTACAATTTCATTCATTTAATTTTTTGTGTTTAATATATTTTGCATAGATTACTAAAATAATAAAACTCAATCTTTAAAAAAATTAGCATACAACTAATAATATTTTTGATTAGACATTTTTTTATTCATACAATTTACTTGAGTTAAAACTTATTTTATATTAAATGTTGTTTTATATTTATTTATTTACATATTTTTTAATTGAATATCTGGGATTAAAGTATTTTTCATTCCTTTAATTATTTTCATTTATTTTATTATTTACTGAATTTTATATATTCACACAAATGTTACAACTAACAGATCACAATGGATCTAAAACAATCACAAATCATTTAATCACAGGTATCTAAAAAAAGAAATCCAGCATTTCATGTTTAGACCAAAGTAGTTTTCACCAAATTCCTCCCGCCGGCCACACTGGACCCTTTTGGCCCTCGGGCCGCATGTTTGACACCCCTGATCTAGAGTAAATCAGCTTCCTGTCTCTTGTCAGGGCGTGCTGACCATGGCTAACGGAGACTACCTGGAGGGCTCCTTTAATGGCGAATGGGGCTCTGGGCTCAAAGTTACCGGCTCCTACTTCAAACCGCATCTCTTTGACTCGGACAAGGATAAAAGTCGAGCTGTGTAAGCTCACTCAGAGTCTGATAATCGAAGAAAAAACCTGTAATGTCGCCGTTTTGCTGTAATTTGTCTTCTTTACGGCGGCAGGAAGCTGGGCTGCCAGTGCGTTCTTGCGGAGGATAAATGGCACGCCGTGTTCGAGGAGTGTTGGCGTCAGCTGGGCTCCGAAGCAGCGGGTCAGGGCGAGAGCCAGAAAGCCTGGGAGAACATCGCCGTGGCCCTCACCACCAGCCGGCAGCACATCCACGAAAGGTACACACCCTTCAGATTAGCTTTTGAAAAATCATAAAAGCAAAAATTAAAGTTGGAAAATTGTGTTTGTCAGTCCAGAGACGTTGTCCCGGAGTCACAGCAAGACGCTGGAGAGTCTGGAGGTCATCCCTCAGCATGTAGGGCCGATCACCATGGAGCGATACCACACCATTCGCCTCTACCTCATCAAGGTATTTAATAAGCATATTAACAATACGTGCAACTGTATGTAGTAGCCATAGATAAACATAACAAAGGCTAGATGCTTCATGGTGGAGTCTCCAACAGCGTCATCGGCGGCCATCTTACCACAGGCAAGCTCAAACCTGAGGAAAAGGGATTTTTCTTATCTATAGTTAAATAATTCTAATTTTAGTTATCAGTAGTGATGCTGACATTTGGGAGACCAAATTTTTTAGAAAAAAATATTCAGTGAGAAGAATTGATGTTTTAAAACATCCAGAACACCACAGCACCCTCTGGTGGCCATAAAATGTAACTTCACACTCAATTAACATGAACTTTTTAACTTATTATGTTCAATTCAGGTTTATTTCAAACACATTAAACGCATTTATTTAACATAAATCCCTTGTCACTGTGTTTATAAATTGTCCCTGTCAGTTTATTGTCCTACGAAAGTTCTTGGTCATAAATGTCAGACATGTGGTTCGGACAGAAGATGCTTATGAATAATTATAACAAATCATGTCATTGTCAGACAGCAAATAAAAACTATTTGAGAAAATAAAAATCTATTTTTAAATGTTGGTTTTATTTATAAGGTGTGTTTGGATCGGAGGGAGGTGTTTATCTAAACCAACCTAATAAGTGCTAGAGGGAAATATGGCCCAGTCTTCTTTGCAGAGTTGTTTTAATTCAGCCACAGTTTTCAAGCATGAGCAGGCATTGGAGGCCGTGCCACAGTGTCTCAGTCAGATTTAAAGGGACATACAGTGTAAGTTTTGACCCAAACATCAGCCTAATGTGAGTAATGATGGATGATTTCTGGGGTCAGTCGGCACTCTGAGGAGGTTGACCCCTTCAGAAACCAGACAGTATAACTTTGTAAGAGCGGATCCGTCTCTCATTGGATCATGTGACCTGCAGCGCTTTGCTTTAAACTCTGCTTCTATAAACACAGAGGCTCTGCTTTGTGCTGCTTTTTCCTCCTCTTCATCTAAAGTTTGTCATGTCTGAACAAAGTAAGAAGGTGAAAACAGAGTCCAGAGAGAGAAATATTGTTTAATTTTGGGGGAATTACAGGTTTAACGCCCCAGAGGCTAAAAGTTACGCGGTATCCCTTTAAGCCCAGACTTTGACTCAGAAACTCCAAAACCTTCAGCTTAAGTTCTCAAACTCAGACTGAAAGATAACCCTCCCCCCGCAGGCCTGTGACACCCCCCTCCACCCGCTGGGCCGGCTGGTGGAAACCCTGGTGGCGGTCTACAGGATGACCTACGTGGGAGTGGGAGCCAACCGCCGGCTGCTGCCTCAGGCCGTCAACGAGATCAAGTCTTACCTCAGTCGCATCTTCCACATCGTCAGGTTTGCGTCTTCCTGTTTGAAAAAAGAAAAACAGAAACTTTTTATATTTATTTTAGGATCTGAAGCTGCTTTCCGGGATACGAAAGCATCAGCTGTTAAATAACGTGTTGTCTCTGCAGGTTTCTGTTCCCGGACCTGCCAGGAGAGGGCGGTCTGCTACCTGAACCGACCGACCCGCAGGACGAGAAAGAGCCCGGCTCTGCTGACGCCCCCCCAGACTCGCCCAAGCCCAGGTTGGGATTTGAACCCGCTGCCTGTCCAGCGCAGCTCGCTGTGAGGCGTTAACCTTCCTCCTCTGGGTTTCAGCCGCGTGGTGAGCAGCTCGGCGCTGCTGCTGCCCGTCCTGCTGCCTCGCCTCTACCCGCCGCTCTTCACCCTGTACGCGCTGGACAAAGAGAAGGAGGACGACGTGTACTGGGAGTGCGTGCTGCGCCTCAACAAGCAGCCCGACCTCGCCCTGCTGGCCTTCCTGGGCGTCCAGCAGTAAGTCACCAGTACAGCTGAAGATCCCAGCGGAGGAGGCAAACCAGTAACCTCTGCTGTTTTCTGCCTCTTTTACAGGAAGTTCTGGCCCGTTTCCATCCCGGCCTCCCTGCACACTCTGGGAGAGAAGCAGCAGGTATTTATCTTCTCAATTTGCTTTCATCAAACATCCCAATACTCTCTCTGTAACTCTGACTTCTTCTGTGTGCTGTTTGTTTTTCTGGTTAAGCTTAGGGAAGCAAATTATCAAATCATTCATGAATCGATGAATTCAATCGAATTGATAAATGGCGATTATTCTGAGAAGTTGCATTTCTCTCTGAATCAACAGGTTCCTGTTTACAAAAATGCAATTCATATTCTTTAGTAAAAGATTAATTCTTAACCTCAGGGAACAAGACATTTACACATGGAACAGTGCAAAGAATATCATTTTTATTATTGTTATTATTATTATTGTTATTAAATATTATTAAATTTAATTCAATATAATAAACTATGTATCAAAGATTTCTGGCATCAAGCACCTTCATGCAGGTTGGCGAGGAATTTCAGGCTCAGAACGATTATTTGCAATTAGTTCATTTTAATCGAATAATTTATTAGTAATGATTTATTGATATTTGATTAATTGTTTACATACCTAGTTTAGTTATTGAACAGGAAGAGCTGCAGCTTTATCATTTTGAGTTAAAAACCATTCAGCTATAGGTTTTTTAACTCAAAAGATCTTAAAAATGAATATAGAATAAAGTACGGTGTAATTATATATGTCAAATCATCGGCACAAGATAGAAAAATGTTCACATCCATCCTTTATAGCACTTTTTACTGTTTTTTCTGTCATTTTAAGTTGATCTTTTGTTTACATTCAATAACCCACAAAGAAAGAAACATGCCTATAATTCTTTTTTAAATAAATAAATGTAAATAAATGTATTTTAAAAAATCTAATAAAACTCGTAAAACATTCTTTTAATGAATTGAAATTTCAATTAATTTATAAAATGAGCTAAACCAACGAAACATGTTTTTTAAATGAAATAAAAACATTTAAATCTTTATTTACAAAAGTTTAGAAAATTTAAAAAAAACAAAAAACAAAAAAATATCAAACATATCAACAAAAACATAAATGACTACTTTTAATGATGATCATGTTAGATAAATTGTGAACTTAGTATGTAAAAGCTCTAAAATCAGAGGAGTTAATGTATCATCGTTGAAGCTTGATTTATTTTCAAATTCACAGAAAAAATATTAAGCAGTTTGAACATATTTAACTTCATGTTTTTTATTCTTTCCTGACCTCAGCCTCGACTAACCATCCTCATTAGTCCACAAATTCACGCTGCATTCAAGGGCAGGAGGAATGCCGGGATACTTAAGCTCTCATGAAGGGCTTCAAAACATTTTAGCTGACAGAACATCAGAAAAGTTGCAAAGTTATGGTCATTTTCTTTTCAGAAGATGCTGCAGCTTCTTGATGTAAACAGACAGAATTTGGCCTTTTTTTTTTAAATTTATCCTCCAACTGAGTCTATTATGAGGGAAACATGGAATCTATGAAAATGAGACTAAAACTTTCACTGTATAACGAATATTCAGATTATTCTAAAAAAGCAGTTTTCCCTGCTGAATATGTCTCAGTATTTGCGGGTGTAAACTGTGCTGCAGGTCATCCCCAGCACGAAGGACCTCTGCTTCGCCTCTGCCGTGGAAACGCTGCAGCAGATCAGGTACGACGTCATTCACAAATCCAGAAACGGAGCAGAAACTGTGATCTGAGTCGCTGTTTCCTGCGCCCGCAGCACGACGTTCACGCCGTCGGACAAGCTGCAGGTGATCCAGCTCACCTTCGAGGAGATCACGCAGGAGGTGCAGTCGCTGCTGAAGCAGGACTTCCTCTGGTCCATGGACGACCTCTTCCCCGTCTTCCTCTACGTGGTGCTGCGCGCTCGGTCAGACTATTAAAAAAACAAATAAATTTAAATTAAATCTGCTTAGAAATTGTTTAACATTTAGTGTTTGAATGTTTTTTCCTGCAGGATCAGGAACCTGGGGTCAGAGGTCAGCCTCATCGAGGACCTGATGGATCCCTGTGTGCAGCACGGCGAGCACGGCATCATGTTCACCACCCTGAAGGTAACGCCCGCTCGGCGCCGCCTCCTTCCCGCCGCCCTCCCCTCTCTGACCGCCTGCTTCCCTCCCGCAGGCCTGCTACTACCAGATCCAGCACGAGAAGGTCACATAAGACGAACTTCTCCTCCTCCTCCTCGTCCTCTCTGCAGCCGCAGGTCATCTGCTGTTGTCAGATCAAAACTGACCTCTTACCTCCCCGATGCGGCGCAGTCGGGGAAAATACGGCTCTTTCTTCCTCCGGAGGAAAACGTGAAGTTAACATTTTCTCCTCTGACAAAATGTAAAAATAATCTTAACGGCTTCAGAAGCAGCTCAGTTTCCTGGATGCAAATGTGTTTTTTTATGAAACTGAACAGAGTTGGAGGCGTTTTCTCCTGTGAAACATTTGTGGTTTTGTCTCTATGGTGGTGTAATTAAGCGGCTCCCCCTGCTGGAGACACGGCACAACTGCAGCTTCACTGAAGGAACAAAATCATTTAAATCAGGCAAATAACCTGAAATTAGCTCAAAGTTTAAGAAGTAAAGCATGTTGGCGTGTGGTTCTGTAAATGTGCGACCGGTCTGTGACGTGTTGCTGAAGAAATGTGACCAATCGAAGGAGTTTTGGCTCCAAATGAAGATAAACCACTGCTAGTCGGAGAGATTTTATTAGACAATCTGAGGGCTGCTTTATGTGTCTGAGCCTAAAAAACACAAAATATCACATTCAGTTTGTGCTCTTGAGCCACAAAGTGGAGGAACACATTTTAATTACCAAAACAAACAGATAGTTGGAAATGCTTCATCTTTTTCTTATTTCCAGAGCAGAAACCGCTCATTTCTAACCAATCTGTAATTAAAAGGTTGTGTGTGTGAATTAAAGCGGATGTGTCCTCGTGCTTCGGCGGGAAGACGGTGGGCTTGCTGCAGCTCAGAGCCCGGCACCATCTGTTCGTGCTAACTGTTCTCTTTGTTGCATTTTACGTCACTCATGCCGGTTTGTGAAAAGGCTTAAGAAGGGATTCGCTCTTTAAATGCCGCCGACGGCTTTCGTGCCCCGAGAAAGGAGAAAAATCCACCAGATCAGAGGCCAAGCCGCTGTTTCCCCCCCACAGCAAATGAAAAACCATACGGTGAACTCTTCTGTGCTCTTGTTTGGGAATTATTCATCACGGTTGCGATAAATTGTGATATTGATTCCTTAGAGCAGGAAGTGGAAATGCCATCGTGACTGACAGCTGACATCAACTGACTGTTTCCCTGAGCTGAGGCTCAGACTCGCGTTAACTGACTGTCCCTCATACGTCCGGATGTCGTTCTCGTCCTTTGCAGTGTGCTGAACTGTAAAATATCAAAGGGCAATAAATTTGTTTGTGGCTCTGTCAACAGATTTTCACATTTGTCCTTTTTTTTCAACCAGACAGACAAAGGAGACGGTTTCCTTTTTTTTTCTTTGCATAAAGAAAATCTCTGGTTTCTTTGCGTTCTCATGGAAAATGTTCCACTTTTCTTCTTATTTCAGAAATTAAATTATCATTAAAGGACAGATACGTCCTGCTTAATTTGCTTTTCTTTCTTATTTTTAGTTGCCATTTCAGAAAGCTCAATTTTGAGCTTTTCTGCTATGAATTTAACTTTAAACATTGAAGACTTTAAACAAGACTTCATAATATTACTGGCATTTTTAAATATGTTTCCCACATATTTAAAAAATACATAATGATTCAAAGATCATATGCTTGGATATTGAAAATTAAGTTTTGCAGCTCAACCAAAACTGACATTTTCACTGAGAAGCCAAGCAGCTGTGTGACGCTCCCCGCTCCACCTCTGCATCCATCCAGGGTCTGAACGTTTCTGACATCTGTGAAGCAACGAATTAAGGCATAAAAATAAACTAATAAACATGATTATAACTACAGATTCAAAAGTGACTATAGATAGAAATAAGATTATTTATCACAGGGAATGTTTTTTTGTGTGTTTACCTTTGTTTAATGTGACTGTGGTCGTGTCCAGCGTGACATTGTTGCTGCGGTTCATCATCGTGCTGCGAGCAGATTATGCCGCACAGATGGCCAAACTAGTTTTTTCTTACAACAGGAAGACAAATATTACTTTAATATCTCGTGTCGCCTTTTGACCAGTAAATCCGTCCAGTGTAAGGTTAGCAACAAGATTGTTCACAGTGCAATTTCACTCATTTCTGAGTTTCTCTTTATGAAAAAAAAACCCAACAAAACCTGATAATCCAGATGATTCCTGCAGAACGAAGGGTTTGGAGCTTGAGGCAGACTTTCCTGACGGGAATCCGGATACTTTCAGATGGATGCAGGTGAGGAAATATTATGTTACTGGTCCTAATATGAACCTAAATGTTGCTGGTTTGCATTGATCTTGTTAAATTAATAAGAAAATTATCTATGTATGCTGTTTAATCTGGATTTTAGCTCAGATGTGTGGGATTAGATGGGATCACTATCAGCACCCGGGCATCCAGAGGAAAATAATGCTTTTTAGCCCTATAAAGCCTTTCTGAGACATTTTACTCATCACTTTTTGGTAAAATCTTTGCTCAAAACCCTGTTTTAGACAATATGACACTTGTGTCCTGCTACCTAATGGACACCAGGAAGCAGACAAACACACTATCAGAATTTGGACACATTATATGGTAATAAATGGTAGATATGCAAAAAAATTTGCTCATTTTTTCCCCACATTTTGTTTAAGGGCCAAATATAGACTTTAGATTTTAGTATTTCTACCCATTTATTCTTGGGTTGGGTTTTAAAAGGTTGAAAACTTTATTTCAGAAGTTTTTTAAAACTACTGCAGACCCAGTAGAAAATAAACTTTTTAAAGTGGCCTTATAAAAATGGCTTTAAAGTTCCTGTGAACCTTCCTCAGTGTCTGAAACTGATGGTTTTCCTTCTGTGGAAATATTTCATATCCTTCATCTTATAGATTCATTTTCTAACAAAAGCCCAAGAAGGACGTGGAGCGACTGCTTAAAGCTGCTGCTAAGCTTCATCTGAGCAGCTGTGGCTGAAGCGCAGCAGTGGGAGCTCACCGCCCCCCAACAATCACGGCAGCAGGCTGCAAAGCTCACATCTTAACTTAGCAATGTTTGCTTTTTCACAAAGGGTCATCTCTTAATAAATGATATCTGGGAATCTTTGCTGGGCTTCAGCTTTGATTTTTCTAAAGAATCCATCAGATAAATAACAAGGGGAGGAAAACGGAAAAATAAGTCTTATATCTCATTGCGACGCTGAACAGCAGAGGTGCATCATATTAATTTAACAACAAAGAAAAAACAAGAAAAATATCTAAATATGAAATTTCTAAAAAAAAAAAATCTGTGCCATTTAAAACTATTATTTTTGTCAGTAAGTCTTTCAAATGTACATTTAAAAAATTTGAGCACAACTTTTTTTAAAAACGAATATATTTTACTCATTCAACCTTGATCTGTGAAGGTAAAGAAAACCAGTATTGAACATTAAAAACTGTTGTTTGTGCTTCTTTACACTATAACAAAGGGATAAATGTGAAGTTTTCATTATTTTGAGATTATTATCTTGTTAGTTTACTGGTCCGGCCCACTTCAGATCAAACTGGGCCATATTTGGCCCCTGAACTAAAGGAGTCTGACCCCCTGCTATAGAGGCCCTGGGTCTGCAACGTTATTACATAATTGGAGATGCTCTTATTTGCAGGAATCAGAGTGGGATTTTCTTTCTTTTTTTGTACCAAAATGTGACAATTAGGGGCTGAAATCATCATTGGGTTTGTAAAACCTCAGATCAGAGTCTTTCTCTTATCTCCTGAGGTAACACCTCCACTCCCCCCCAACCCCCCCCCAGCTCCTGCTGCACGCTCCCATCAGCTGAAAGAGTTAAGAAGATTTGTCCAGCCAGCCGGCGAGGGAGGAACCGGCTTCCGGTGGCCGGGCGCGGCCGACTCACTCCTCCAGGATTAAGAGGGATCGAGAGAGATTACAGCCCCCTCTATCCCTCTCTCTCTCTTGTTTCCCCGGAGCTTGATGAAGCATCGTACTCCATCCAGTCTCAGGGGGACATTTTCCCACATTTCTGCCAGCAGAAACCTGAGGAGGAGGCGGATAAAGACGAGGAGACTCCCTACAGCAGAGAGGTAAGATGAGCGGTCAGCAGAGAAGAGAGGAAGGCCGCGGGATCGTCCTCCTCCTCTCCTGTGATACAGAAATTTTCCCGATGGGTGTTCACCTCCCGATCAGCTTCTCCTACTTCACAGCACTTTTCTGACAGCCGTCGTCTCAGAGAAGCATCACTTTATTTACGGTCACCAGGGCGGCGATGGACGTTTCTCACCTTTTTTAGCTGAATTATTTCCTAGAAATGTGGCAGATTTGTGCCGACACCCGGGAGATTAGAGTGTGTGTTCACAAAGCGTCCCATTAACCCCTGACCCCGCTCTTGCTGTGCGTCCGTTTGATTAGCGACACATTTGTACGATCTACTTAAACGTATTTTGGGGATGTTTGATGCTGATTTAATCGGGACATGATGGCATGAAGAGATCTGAGGCGGCTGTGTTGGACTTCAGAGGGACGGGTGAAAGCCAGAGAGCTGGTTTTAGTTAACGACGGGTCAGTGGTGTGTTAACCAATGTCTCTTTTGTCCTATTTGTACGTTCACCTCCTGCTTTATCAGTAACTTCAACCCCCGTCATGTAGATGTGGTGGAGTTGATCAGAGAGGTCTGAGAATGAGGAGGGAAGGAGATTTATGGTTGCAGGTTGGAGTATTTACTGGGATTTGCACCCACAACCATCATAGGGTTGAATGGGCTGAAGAGGAAATATCCAGTGAGCAGCAGCTCTCTGTGGCACCCGGTGTGGTCTTCTGCTGCTGGAGCTCCTCTGCTTCAAGGTTGGACATGTTGCTTTATATATTTATAATATATTTATTTGCAGACCCAGATCACAACAATACAATATTTTAATAAAAATGGATGAAAGTGCAGGAGAGAGGCAGAAAACCCAAAAAGGCTTGTTTTGCTTTCACCATATACATTTCTTAAGTGTTTCTTAAATGAAATCTCTGATTTGTTGTTTACAGCAGAAAACTGGTTCCATGGTTCCACAGCCAGGCCACATTAGACATGTTTACACTGCAGGCCCAAGTAACATGAATGTGACATGAAACTGGTTTGTGTTTTTATGTTTGATTTCTGTTTACATTACAGCTTGAATGCGACTTGTATCAGGCTCCAATGTAAACACTCACCGGCCCAAATGTGGCCAGAATGCGAGTGACATGCGCAGTTCGAGCAAGTTCCTGTCTGTCCCACTGAACTCGAAAGCACCGCGGCTGCACCTCCTCTCTGATATAGGCCACATTCAGTTGCAGTCTAAACAGGGCCTAAGTCACTTTACTGGTGTTTGTGACTGTCCATGATGATAATTATTAATTACACCCGAAGGGATGTTGTGTGAGACTCGGTAGATTTCCTACATAGGTGTTAAATATCGGCCCTGCGACAGGCTGGCGACCTGTCCAGGGTGTACCCCGCCTCTCGCCCGTTGATAGCTGGGATAGGCTCCAGCACACCGCAACCCAATTGGATTAAGCGGTTCACAAAATGGATGGATGGATGGATGGATGGTGTTAAATATTAACTAATGAAAATGCTGTTTCTTCTCACTCATTATTAGTAAAATCAACTTTTACTTATTTCATAAAGATTCTGACCAAATAGGACAAGCACTCTGTAAATAACAATAACAATATCCCTAACTTATTGGGAACGGTGTATAGGTCATCCTGCAAGATCCTCTAAGCAGTGGCGCAAAAAGTATGAATGCAGCGTATGCGGCGCATAGGGGCGCTAGACCAGAGGGGGCGCCAAAACGATGGTGGAAAAAAAGATCTCAAGTCTCCGTTTTCAGTTCAAACAGCTTTTGTGCATGTGAAAAATTATGATCAT
>JAVQJG010059473.1:0-13389 GCA_036024015.1 Craterocephalus amniculus | reverse complement strand
ATGGTGTATCATATTCTATTTCTTTTTTGTGCGGAAGTCTCTTCTTTTACATTTCATGCTTTAGTTCAGGTTAAGTGCTAAATGCCATCTTACAGGGCCTTTTTTAAAACCCACGATTATGGATAAGGTAATTGGGCAAAACATTGCAATAATAAAACCATAACCTTTAGATTGAGCCTTCTGTCAATCTGAGCTCAACCCCTTGAAGTAGTAGACCAATGCAGGTCTTGTTTGTTTTGTCACAAACCGGGTCTTTCGTGTATAAAGTCTCTCAAAACTGCTGCAGTTCACTGGCCAACATGCACTGACTATCATCTCAACACACAAGTAAGATTGGATCAAATAAATGTAGGTCCTGTGCTTTGTGTGCATGTGTTTATGCGGAAAGAGAAGAATAGAACTGATAACTCTAGAGAGCCCCAGCTCTCATCACATCTACCGACTAATCTTAATCCTCTTCCTCCTCCAATAAAAACATGGCCAACTGCATTGTGGAAGGCATTTCCATTGTTTACTTATGAGAATACACAGCCAGCATCTTATCACTGCTGTCAGGCCTGAAATGTAAAGCGTGACGCCTGTGATCACTTGCAGGTTTTCTTGCTTCTAATCCTTTATTCTCAGCTTCAGTCATTCAGCGTACAAGACTGTTGTTTTTTTTTACCCCCGCCCCGCATTTGTTTGAAGATCCCAGTTCCTCGCTATATGCATTTTAAGCTCATTTATGTCGAGAGGTTCAGAGCCAGTGTTGTTTGCAGATGAGGCTGCAACGCTCATTGACAAAGCCAGATGGTATGTGATTGTGGCCAAACACGATGCTTGGATAATGTACAATCGCTGGCAAGGGGACAGTCGTCAGCCTAGATGGATATTATAAACATGCTTGTAATGGATTGGACATTTTGGGAAGCGGTTTACAGAAGCTTATAAAGAGGGAAAAGCTGTCGTCAGGAACAGAACGGATGTAAAACGCTCCAGAGTCCGTGACACAGGAGGACATCCAAGTATCTGAAGAATGTGCCAGAGTATTCAAGGGTAAAGGAGGAAAACCCAGAAAACAAGATCCCAAATGGTATCAACCTGCCGTATAAAGTATACTCCATGTATTTCTAGATGGGTGGTCTTCCTCCGCTGGTGGTTCAGTATTTCTGACAACACAGCTCTATCCCAAATCTCGGGCTTGGACTAAGTACAGTGAGCTTGCCAGAGGGCTAACTTCGGAGAGTTTAGCGATAGAGGCTTGCTTGTAGTTTGAACTCAACACACGGTGAAAGACGTAACCCGACACACTGCTAAGATGTGTTTTAGCAGGCAGCAGCACCATTAATCGCCACAGTGTTTAACACGCAGACGGTAATTTGCTCAGACAGAGGGGCATGTATTTTGGCCATTTCAGGAGTGGTTTTAAAAAAAGAAAGGAACATTCACAGTGTGGTCTTCTCCAGTATGCAAGCGGTCATCTGTTTGGCTGTTGTTTTTGGCTACTGGTGAATTCCCTGCACTGGGCCCTGGCGGTGGGGCCTCTAATGGCCTCTGACTGACTGTAATACCCCATTCAGCAGAGCATGGGCTCCAACCTCCCTGGCTGTTAGGTTATTGCTGCTGTGTTGAGGGGTGAGCAGCAGGCCTGGGATTTCACTGCTGTTTGCTTTGGGAAGAGATTGTTCCAATGTCACCCAACCCGTGGAGAAAAGGCCACCGACGGCTACCAGCATTATTGAACTGGGTTTGACTGATTGAAGACCAAGCCCACATTTGTCTTTTGTTAGGAGCTGTTAAATCCACTATGTTGAGATCTGTTTCTTTGATGAACTATCGTATTAACCCTTAAATGCCATTAGTATCATATCTGATACAGTTTCTGGGAACTTTACAACATAATAATATTGCAACAATGAACTACAATAATCTTGACATTTCACAGGATAATAAGCGGTTAATATGCAAAAATTATTTTGATTATTTTTTTCTATTAGAAGGACCAAATAAAGACTTAAGATTAAAGGAAAACAGACTTCTCATTTTTTTTCTTGGGTTAATAGCTTACAGATGGTTTTTAGTATAACTTTAATGTAAATTATATATCATATTTTTTCTCTTACAAAGAGATTAAAGACAAAAGATTATTTTTTTAAAATCTGTACTTTTCTATACCTCATTGAGACCAATATTTTGATATTCAACTGTATTTGAATATCTTACTTTAAATTATTGTTGAAGTCAACTAAATTTTGACCCATCTGTTAAAGTGAAACTGTAGCAAATTGACAGAGTTTAAGAAGAAAAAAAAATCAATGTATAGCTATTGCTATCATTAATGATACAGGTATCGACTTATCAACTGTGATGGCTGGGCCAAGTACCAAAGTGCCTGCGGCACCTTATCAGCGGTGGCGAACTGCATTAGCGTGCTGGGGAGGTGTAGCAGCACTGACCTAATCCGGGTAGCAGGTGCCTCTGGAGTCGAGCTAGAGTGGACATGTCTTTCAGGGAGGATGAACCATCTGCGTCTTGATACTTTATGGTGCTTAAAACCCATCCTCCTGTGTGAAGCTCCCAGGCCTTACCTTTTAGTTGCTTACAATAATCTCGGCGCTGACTGCTAAAGGGGGAGAGGAGGCTTTCAGAAGAATTTCCAGGGTTTGATGTTTAGTGGAGCCTCCGCCTCAGTTTGATTTTGATTCCTCTAACTACTTCAGTACTGTTTTTGTCATATGCAGTTGAAAATATGTTGAACAGAAAGATTTTTTCTGTTTTTTCACTTTTATGTCAGCAAGTGTTGCTTGACACTTTAGTGAAGCTCCGCGTTGTTTGGTTGTTGTGTTTTTTTCTGGTGTAGTCTGTTTCATCTTGCAAGCGATTTGGCTTGTTTCAGAGTCCAATTCCACTCGCTGAGCTCCCCCTTCTCCTCACACACACTCACATTCACACATTTCCCCAAACTGACACTGTGCTATCACACTCCAAACAAATCAATTCTTCCTTTGCTGCACTTGGAACACCAATGAAACATTTCATAGCCGTCCTAAATACAGTATATGCAAGCTGTTGCTAACGCTCCATCATGACTTTAAAAAAAAGCCAGATTCAGATAATAGAACCTCTGTGTGTCCGTTTGCTTGTGTGGCCTGGACTTAGCGGAGATCGGAGCAGATGCTGATCTGTGCTGATTTAGGTTAGCAAAAGCCCCACAGGTCAGGATCCAGGCCTCGTCTCCATTAGTTTCCTTGACACAAATGTGTAGCCAGCCCTCTGCTCCTTCCCCTGCCTTATTAAGTAACCCCTCTCTGTTTCTTTCTCCCCCAGTCTGGGTCACTCTATCCCTCTTTCTTAGTCATGCTCTTTCCATCTAATCAAGAATGATAAATGAGCTACAAGAAAGGACAGGGAATGTTTGCTAATCTGATACACCGTCCAATTGTCGCTCCTTCTGTGGTGTTGAGGAGCATCCAGGAGAGGAAACGCTGTGCTTTTGTTTGTCTTACTAAGTTGTGTATAAGAACTATTTCAAACTGCTCTACTTCAGTCTTCTGAGTGTGTTGTCAGTCTTGACATGCAATTTTTTCAGAACCCCCTTTCCTGCAAAAAAAGAAAAAAACAGATGAAAGATTTTTTTTTTAAAGATTCTCGCATACTCCAATCTCTCTGACTGCTGCTAAAAAAAAGTCTTGTAGTTCTTAAGAGCACAGCGTTTTTGGCATGTAACCATTTGCTGAGCTGCTCTTGTCTTCAGCAGCTGCCAGGTCTCCATCTGTAAGCCTAATTAACCTGCAGCACCACAGCAGCGCCTCAGCAGCAGGATCCTCCTATAGAAGAGGCATCGATTACATTATTGAGTCCATACCGGACAGTGTTCCCTCGTGGCAGATAAGTGAAGCTTAAGTCCAAGTGGGATCTTCAGAGAAACACTGCTATGAGACCGTAGGCTGTTGCATTGTGACTCCATGTCAAGAAAATTGGATTTGTATGATGTTGAAGATCATTAAGAGAAACTTTACAGGTAGCTTGACAACATGCTAATTCAAAGTAGTTTTCTTTCCGAGGTGAAGATTGTTGTGAATAATACTGGAAATGCCAAATTGCTCGTTCTGATTTCATGAATGTGGAAATGTGCTGCCTTGTATGGTGGTAATGAAAATCTTTGGATGAGTGAAAAGATGTCTTTAGAAAGACATCATTTAGATGTCATAATTTATTCATAGAAAAAATATAACGATTTGAATTAATAATAGAAAGGAGCTCTGTTTTTAACAGGGAATTTGTTTCTTTTGTGTATTGACTTAATCATCGACATGCAGCTTAAATATATTTTTAATCTGGTTCAGGATTTCTGCTGCAGCTGGCTAATGCTGTGGTTGCTATGAGCTTGATAGCATATTCAGTTTAATATTTGGATTTTCTGTATGTACAGTTAAGAGTTGTTACACTGACAGACCTTTGAATGGCTAGAGAAATGGACCTGGGCTTTGATCAGCAAAAAGTCCAGAAGACTTGCTATGTTGTAGCAGGACGCTTCAACGTGAAATCACAACAAGGCAAAAAGAACTGTAGATGCTGATTGATGATGTGACTGGTAGCTGATGATGAGGTTGTTGGCACCTTTAGAAAAGCGCCCTCTGACAGCGAGCTGCCTCAGCACTCTTGGCTGTCTGAGGCTATTATCTGACTGCATGAAAATGGCTGCTGGATCTGCATGAAGCAGGTGAGTAGCTCAGGCACGGTTTTAGTCTCGCCTACAGCATACCAGCAGACCTCTATATCTGTAGAAAACACCTAAAGACATGCAATATGTTAGCCAATATCTTGGTCCTGCCCGCTTCATTGCTTTCAACTGGAACGGCTGCAATTGTCAAAACAGCCAGTGAGGTAGGGTGAAGGCTTGGAAGCTGTCAGCCTCCAATTGTTGCTTTGCTTTTTGCTTTCAGGGTGAAAATTGTGTGGAGAAGGAGGAAAAGAAAAACATGCAGGCTCTCTCAGCTTACTGTCATGCCACTTAAGATTTGTTGAAGGATTTCCACCCAACCATTTCCATCCCATTGTGAAGTAATCAGCACAACACTGAAAGATAATATTATATCCACTTAGAGGCATGTGGGCTTTATGCATGTCCATACATGCAATGAGGCTGGAAAGCAGTGCCTCTGTTTACATTGCTGAGCGCTTACTCCTTCCATTTCTGCTTAGACTTGAAGCATCCTGGTAAAAGCCTCCCTCTCCCCGTCTTTTGTGTCTTTTACATTCTTTCTCCCTCTCTGTCAATCCTGTCTTTCTTCCTTCCATCCTCTGCGGATTGCAAGCCAGCTGGTGGGCTAATAGAGGATGCTTTCCTGTGGGGCACCAAAGTGATACTGTTCAGGCGTTATGTGAGCTTAAGCAAAGCTGACACGCCGCTCAAGAGCTGCAGCCCACACCGAGCTCCACGGCAGCCCATGGAGGGATGCAGAAAAGGTCTTAAAGATACGGGAGACGCAGGGAGGCTGCCGCTGTCGTCCCACCGCTGTGCTGTGATGTGGGATGCAGGAGTTAAGTCCTTTATTAGAAGTGGCAGGCGTTGTCTCCAGTCACCTCGATAATTGCAGCAGCACGTCCACCGCTATAATCAATTGAGACAGCTGCTGCTGCGGCGTTCAAGTCCATCAGGCAGGCGTGTCACGCTAATTAATGAAATGATAAGGCTAGTGCTTGCAGCAATGCACAAATAACCGCTGAAGGCTCTTCTTTTCAACACAAAATTAATCCGTAAAAGCCCAGATCCCCCACCCACCGCCTCCGCCTTATCCCGCATGTTAGCTGTCTGTCCGCAGGGGCCTCCGAGTAGGAAGGGTCACGGGGGCTGGCAGAGGGTCAGTGACAGTGAAAGAGGTCAAATTCCAGGCTGGCAGGGTGGGCTGCGTCAGAGGAGCCATAAGACTTGAGTTTCTTTCTTGGACCTTCGGAGATGTCCACCCTGTTATTTAGTGGACCCCAGTGGCGCTGACCTCAGACGACCCCGCTGTGGTCATTAGAAGCTGAGACTGATGGCTGTCGCAGAGCGCCACTGCAAAAGCTCAGCGGGGGGGGGCCTGATGAGGAGGTATGAGGACAGAAGCATCCTGTTTGTCTGTTAAATAGCATAGCCGCAGGTTCATGATGGTTTGACTTTGCTTTTGAATTACACCACAGGATTACATGTGACATAAATTGACTGTTCTGTCAGTTAGCTCCATGCTATTTGCCTCCCTTCTAAAACAATGGCATATGTGCCATAAGAGGAGACTGGCATATGCGTCTCGCGCCATATGGCTGCAGTTTGATTTGGGAAAAACTGCTTCATCCCTCGGTTTGAGAAGCCAGCTCTCTGAAATGAACATTAAGTTCTCAATTTATGTCTGGGCTTCGACTGTAAACGTGTTGCAGCTTACCACCCAGCCCCGCGCCTTCACCATCAACTCTTTTGTGAGCTGCACGGAAGAGACGGAGAGAAATAATTTAAATGTGCCAGCTGTCCCCCACTCCTCAGCTAGCTTGGCTAGCTTTCACCTCGTCCGCTCCCCCATTAACATCTCTAAACGATTCCCAAAAATGTCGCCTTGGCTCCCCTTTTTACCAGCTTGGAGATGCTGGAGGCAGATTAAATAGTGGGAAAGCAAGCCGTTGCAAATTTCTCCTATGATTTTATTATTAGTGCAATGATTCAACACTGCTCTGCCCTTCTGTTCCTTCCATGCAAAATCATTTTGTTGAAATCACCCTGACTTTTTTTATGACTGAATACCTCACGGCAATGAAGTGTTGATTGGCAGGTCTGCGGTTTCCTGCTTTCTGCCAGTATCTGTTAGAACCATCTTCCACAGTCGCTCATTCGTGAGCTCAGGCTTGGCTCCGTGCAGATTGCTTGTCTAGAGAGGTACAAAAACCAAATAATTGTGAGCTCAACCGTCAAGAGCAGGAGAATATTCTGTCAACTTCAGCCAGCAGAAGACACATCAAAGCAGCTGCATTCTCGTATACAGTAGCATGTGCATTCTCAGATGTCTTCCTGCCGATATGCTGCTTCATTTAAATATCGGTCGGTTCACGTCTTTTTATCTGCGCCCCGGCTGTTTATACTCTGGCAAAGCCATGACGGGAGTGAGCCACAGTGTTTGCCTAGTAAATGAGAGCACCCAGTGGCTTTAAGCTTCTCTTATCCCACCACGTCCCCTCGTCCTGATGAGAATTTGCATATTGTCGTATCTAATCTGAAAAGGCTTTTTGCATACAGGTTCTCTTTTTCCTAGTTATTGTATCCACTGGCACTGGTGTCAGCAGCGAACATGTCATTTATAGAACACACCGATTTGCATTCCCGGCATTCGTTTACTGAAGGTTTTAGTTTGAGGCCCAATATTCTCCGGAGCCCTCGTCTCATTCACGAGGCCGTTGGGTCTATTTGCAGGTATTCAGGTGTGTGTTTATAATAAAGTGTTTTTTTTTTAAATGCGTCCGAGTGAATTATTTCCAAAGGCTTGTTGCTGCTTTGTATATAATTCTTTTTGCTTATATGCCTGTATTGCGGCTACACAGGGGCACCTTAGTCATGAGGAGGAGCCACGCTTTTCTTGGAACACAACCAGTCCCTGTCCAGCTCAGGGGCAAGCAATTCCAGACTGGTCCAAGCCAATCCAAACTGGACCATCTGGCATAAAGGCCACATAGGAACAGATCAGTGCCAGCTCTCCAGATGTTCCACAGGGACAAACAGGGTCACATGTGAAGGATATTGAAGGCAGGAACAGCTGTGTAGCGACACCGTGTTCACCCTAGATTCCCCGCTGGACACATCCGTCATAACAAGCAAATCCCAGCAGCTTGTCCGTCTGCTTCCCGGGTCCCTGCATCCCTCCTCTCTCCACCCCTCCCAACTCTCAAACTCATATCGCTGCAAACTGAAGCACGTGCGCCCAGGGCGACGCTCAATTCCCCCGAGTAAGCAGGGCCACAGGAACAACTATAAAAAGATCAATACTGGGATGAGATGTCATCTGGTGAGCAGACCTGCCAACACCTCCCTCGGGAACGTCCCTGTCCCCCCAGTGCACTAACCCAGCTAACAGGAGAGGGGACCAACCCCCCCCCCAACAGCACCATCACTATTGGGCTGCCCTCCAGTATGCTTGGCTCGCTCTCACCATCTGCGCAGGTTTGCAGGCAGGGCTTCAGGACCACCGTTTTTGTTTTTTTTCTTAATTCTTCTTTTTTTCATACACACTCGTATGCCATTTGTCTCACAGGACTGCCTGTGGCTTTCCTACTGTTTTCCTCGGCAGGTGACGAGTCTTTCCTTGTCCTTACGAAATCAACAAAATCATGAAGAGCTTTGCTGACATTTAAGTTGGAAGTTTTGTGCTGCTGAGGCAAACAGAGAGTACTTGAAAGCCAGCAATGATTTTGCTTCATCTGGGCCTTTGGTGGTGTGTTTCAGAGAAATTATCCTGTCATCTCATTGTCACCGTTACTTTACGCTCCAGTGTTGATAAAAATGCAGTCAATCTATAAAGTAAAGATACTTTAATTATAAATAATATTTTAGAGAAGGTGTTTGTTTTCACACCTGCATTTTTAATGCTGTCATTTTAGATGCAGACATCCTTTTTAGTCGGGCTTATATAACACAAACATTGTATACAAAGAATCCATCAGCTCTGAATCACAAACTGTTACATGAATGTGTTATTTTGCTCACCCGGCACTGCTCTTCACAAAATGAAGATGTTGAGGATTCGGTTGTTTGTGTTTGGATATTCCAGAACTGCATCTGTCTACCGTTGTATTTATATGTTTATGTATATGTTTACGCTTTCAGAGGGATTTTAATGAGGACTCGGAGCCGATACCTCCCTGCCTCCATTAGAGCCCATTAGAATCATCATTAAGATAACCTGGCGCTTGCTGTGGCCCCGGCATAGCCGCATTAAAATGAGAGGCCCTCTTCCATCTCCTAGAGGTTGCAGTGAGAGTTTCCTCACAATCATTCGCATTGCATTGTGTCTGAGAGAGCTAGTTGCCACGGCAACATCGCCCGATGGCGACATTTCGACTGTGGTTATTTGCTTCTTTGCCTCTGTTTGTGTGCCTGTGCTTGTCTCTCCGTCTTCGGCTTCCTCTTGCTGCAACCAGGCTCTGGCAGTTTAATCGGAGTCCTGCACCTCTATAAAGCAGGAGGTCTATATACGCCTGGACACAGGAATTCATTTGAAAATGGTGACACTTTAGTCCGCCCCAGTTCTCTTATAAATGCGGGGAGTTAGGGAGGGGGGGAGCTCGACAAATAAAATCATAAAAGCTCTAGCCTGTCTTTTTATTGGCCTTTTTATGGGTGTTAGGATCCTTGAAAGATTAAGCAGGCTGTTAATGGGGACTGGATATTCCATTAATGGGCTGCATGTTGAGTTTCACTGGCTTGACAGCAGCTCCCAGCTCTTCTAATTTTTTGTTACCACTGAGAATGCCTGTGGAGCTTTTTTAATTGAAATGCTAGTAAGCCTTTTGACTGAAGTACCGCTGCATCTTAGCTATAGATTAAAGAGACTCATCACCAGTGGGCTGTCTTGCCTGTCTGATTATAAATGTGGACGGTGTCCTTTTCTCATTTATCTTTTTTCTTGCATCTGAGGTTCCCGTGCTTGGCGTGGATTCCATCAATAGCAGCTTTGATTAGTTCAGGTTTTAAAGCAGTAATTTGACCATTTTTCGAATCAACATCTCCTGAAGCCGTTGCCTTGTGGTCCTCTTGCTTTTTGTCTTCACTGTAAGGGGAGCAGACAGTCAGCAAATGTCGTGATGATACCTTTAAATGTCTTTTGTTCATGAAGATTCGTAATTAATTTGAGATTCTTTGTGTGTAAAAGGTGTCAAGATGCCGCATGTTCTGCCATTTTTACCTTCCTGCTACAACAGCACATAATTACAATGATTGAATTGCAACAGCGAAAGTACGAAGTCGTTCAGTTAAATTCTGATTACAAGAGCTTCTGCTGTTTTAAAAAAGACCCCTGATGAATGGTAATGGCTATGCTCATAGCGCTTTGCCGTGCTTTCCTACATCTCCTGAAAGAACAGGAAGGGAGGATAGAATGACACAGTTGCAAAGAAGACAGGATAAGGGGCCGCGATCTCTCTTTACAACACAATTGAAACATAATTATTTCATGCCAGATTGTGTGCTCAGCAAAGCCCTGAATGGGTGCCGACATTTAACTTTAATTAGCTGTGATTTATTCATACTGACTTGATCGCGGGAAGAAATTGGATCATCTGATTATAGTCAAGCATGAAAACGGCCTGATTAAACACTTACTGGAACCTAGGGAGAGGAAACAAGAGGAACCTTGCACAGAGGACACTGGCACAACATTATAAAAGAGGAATGGGAGCTATTTTTCGCCTCGTCCGTGATGATCATTAATCAAGTATAAGTTTCCAATTATGGACGGTATATTATAGGTGCTGCAGAGTCCATTTAGGGAGTAACTTAGGATCCGAGATGACTTGATTTATTCTGACTGCCGAAATGTTTTTGGTCTGCTTTGAATTTTTAACCTCCATTTTTGGGTTTTTCTTCTCCTCAGGTGTGCCAACGAATGAGAGTCCCGAGTCTAAGACTTGTACTTCAGCCAAAGTCTCAGGACTTCAGCGCAGCCAGGAGCAGAGCCACACTGAGGTGCCCTTCGCACCTCCCGTGCCCAGCCCCACCCCGGCTTCGGCCCCTACGGGCTCCCCTGCACCTGCAGCAGCGGCAGCCCCCCCAGACCCGCCTAGGTCCCGCCTCCCCACTCCTCCTCCTCTCAGTGTCAAGAAGGAACAGCCGCCTCCACCCCCTGTCCCCGCCCCACCCCTGCTGAAGGCACCACCCCACCCCCAGCCCCACCCTCCTCATCCACTGTCACACCAGGAGTCCCGTGTTTTTCCGCCCCTACCCCACCACACGCGGCCAGTCATCAGCCACCAAGTGCATCACCCGCTGCAGTACAACAGCCTCCACGACATCAGGTAAAGTGTCGCATCCGAGCAGAGCGGGACGCTCACCAAGAATTAGAGGGAAAAAACACACACATTGGATCTATGTCAACAACACCTTCACCTTCAGATGACTGGCTGAGATGTATGTAGGACCACATAACACGTCTGTAGCAAGACCAGCAGGAAGGTGACGGAAATATTTAAACACTTTTACGTTTCAAATAGGGTTGGCAATATACTGAGATTTTAAAGTATATCGAGACTGTCACATGAGATATAGAGCCAGCCTTAGTTTCAAATTAACCTCCGATTTTCAGTCATTAAACTTGTATTTCTTATCTAGAATAAGAAACATAGGAGCCATTCTTCAAAATCTGTCCTCACATTGTCCAAACCACATGAACATTACTGAATGCAGATTGTCTTTTTACAATTTTACTTACCTTCTGTTCTGAGAACAAATGAATTACCAAAGCATGGGAGAAAGCTGTATTGGTTTAATAGTGGTATATTTCCCGTCGATATCAGATTGTTATTTGAATGTTATTGCCCACAATAATGGAGGACTTTTGTTTCTTTATGTCCCATTGCACTTGCAGCCACAGCGGCAGTCCAGTGGGTCTTCCCAAACAGCACTTGCCCCCATCCCCTCACCACCACCTCAGTGGGCTCCCATCCTCGGCTCCCGCCTTGCCTCTGTCCATAGCCAATCTCTCTACCTCGCACTATTCCTCCCTACGGAGCCCCGTGCATCGCCATTCGGCCATGTTTGCAACCCCAGCCACACTGCCGCCACCACCGACCTTACCAACTAACAGTTTAGTGGTGCCTGGACACCCCACCGGCACCCCTTACCCAGGTAAAGCCGGGCACCTTACATGTTAGATGGTCGCCTCACTGCAGACACAAAAGTATCTGATACACAGTGACTTTAAGGGAAACCACCAAAGCTTTCAATGCTGCTCAGTTTCCTTTGATTTGTTTATTCAAAAACACATTTTTACTTAAAAAAGAAAAAATTAGCGTATTATCATTTTAGCATTTCTCTATCTAAATAATTTTGATTCGAAAAAAGTCACATTTGCAATATTGGATTGATTTTTTAAGCAGTTGCATGTATGCATGTCTCTTAGTCAATGCTTAGTCAGTCTCATAACTCTTTAGTATTCATATAAAAGCTAGCTGTAAAAACATGTTTACTTGTGCAAGACTAGTGTAAATGAACCAAAAAAGGAACGGGTCAAGAGTAATATAAGTTAAATGGGACTGAAATAAAGCATGAATTGCTTTTCTGGTAAGTGCTTATTTATTACATTTCAAATTTGTACTGTATGTCCCTTTACACCTCGCAATTCTTTATATCAAAGCTCATCATTGTGCTATAGGGATGCATGTCATCATTTTTAGGTTGCTAAATCTAACTCAGGTGTACTTAGTCTGGATCAAGGCTTCTTTGTTAACATAAAACATTTTGGTTTTTGATTTGAACTTGTGATGATTCCATTATTTTAAATAGGTTTTCTTTAAAGCTCATCCACAGGGAAAGTAAACTCATCAGTAATTTGAAAGTTTTTTAAAGGACCTAACCCATG
Organism: Craterocephalus amniculus; assembly: GCA_036024015.1. Taxonomy (NCBI): domain Eukaryota; kingdom Metazoa; phylum Chordata; class Actinopteri; order Atheriniformes; family Atherinidae; genus Craterocephalus; species Craterocephalus amniculus. The sequence goes on along the minus strand of JAVQJG010059473.1, from coordinate 817 downwards.
GGCCACAGGCAATGGACAAGAATATTTATTGGAAATATGTCACTAATGTTTGCCAAGGGGCTGCAAATAAAGGACATACCACAAATTGATTGACTGTATCTGTACAAATCTCAGGAATCTATGAGGTCCTGAGATGACTGAAATGACCTGGATGAGTCACAGGAAGATGTTAGTTAACAACTGGACAACCATCCCAGCTGGAAGCATTTCCACTGTACTGAGAGCAGCACTTTAGTACTTTTATGTGCTGCACCATCATCAACCAGAATTATGTGTCATCCTGCTCTACCTGATTTGTATCAATCAATCAAATCAGTCAAAGATTGATTTTCTTTAAAATAATGACAAAATATGTTTCCAGTGATGATGGGTGTCACCAAAATATGTCATAGATATGCCAGTTGTGCATTGAATTAATAATAGAGGGCAAGAGTGTGTGTGTTTTCTGCTGGGATGACTCTTGGTTCTCTCTTGTCTTTAGATACCAGCCTGTTGATATCATTCAACCAACCAATCATGTATTGCCAGCCTCATTCGGGGATTCTGATTGGCACATTGTCACAGGCAACTCTCTTACCACCACCAATGAGTCCCCACGTAGAAAACCCTCACAGCATGAGCTGGAGAAACAGAGAATGCCAGGTGACTATTTTCTTTCTTCTATCCTTGTTGTGAAGACTGACTGGGCGCCCGTGCCTTTTTTTGTTTCCCGTGTGTCGGGCTTCCCTGGGGGGGGGGGGGGGGGGGGGGGGGGGGGGGGGGGGGGGGGGGGGGGGGGGGGTTTGGGGTTTGTTTGTGTTTTTTTTTGTTTTTGTTT
>JAVQJG010059458.1:0-13281 GCA_036024015.1 Craterocephalus amniculus | reverse complement strand
ATCGCCATTTTTGAATGATTTTGTGTTCGATTTTGTGTTCATCTTATTGTAATTCTTATGTTGTATGTAAAGCGCTTTGAATTGTCTTGGACCTGAAAAGCGCTATGTAAATAAACTTGGCTTGCCTTGCCTTGCCTTGCCTAAGCAAAAAACACGTGGCACTGTTTCTTAATAATTCATGCATGAAAGGGCTAGAGTAAAAAGGACAGTCAGGCTTGCAGAAAAAAGAAAGAGTGCACATCACAGGGGGTTAGAAGTGAGTACCCAACGCTGACCGGACAATAAGTGGGTTTATGTCCAACCTGTAGGTCAGTGGATCGAGCTGTCATCTACCATTCACCGCCGCTACATGTCCAAGTGTCTTTGGGCAAAACACTGAACCCTACCTTGCCTCCTAATGTGCCTATCGGGGTATGAAAGTGTGTGAATGATCTCTGAGTGGTCACATGAATAGAAAAGCGATGTAAGAGTACAGTCTATTAACCATACCTGCACAAACCCTGGACTACACCACTGGTTAGAACAAAGCTTCAGTAATATTCTGCTGAGTGGAGGAAGAAACCTCCTGCATGAGAACAACTGTAACTCCACCGTGACAACACAGTCTCGGCTTCTTCAAGACGCTTAACTGGTTTATTGAATGCCGTGAATACGACAGAAATAAAATGCATTAGCTTTAGCTAAATTATGGAATCACAAATAACCTTGTGGCCACTTCGGAGGTCTTGGGTGAATATTCTTAGTCCTGAGCACTCTATATTAATACGTGCAATAATTAGAACACCACTTATTACAGATTTACAGAAATTTTAAAATGATCCGAGCTGCTGCAGATGGCGCGGTTCAAGGCCTCCGTGTGTTCTCTGGTGCAAGTCTCTTATGTTCGCACACACAAATCTCGCACGAATAGCAATACAACAAAAGTTTCCCTTTGTAGCAGCTAAATGCGTCTCACACAAACAGTTTGCACGTCATGAACTATGTTAAAACAAAAATATATTAGCTGCTAGAAACAAACGCATGCATAAATCATTCCAGTGACACAACAGCCGTGTTTTCATATCTGAATGCTTCGTTTGATGTCTGCTAAGCCTTCAGCGGGGAACCTGCCCGAGTAAATGATATTTCATGAGGTGTCTTCAATGCATTTCTGTCTCTCCGAAGAAACCAAAGCTTTCCCCCCTACAGGTTCTGAGCTAGTCGCTGAGTTTGTTGTGACTCATAATTCTATCTGCAGGAACAAACATTACACCTCTCCTGGATCAGGCCCATCTCCTCCACCCACTTTATCTTCACCATGTCATTTTCTTTCAGCTGCAGATTGTGACCAAAAAGACTTTTTTCCATTACAACTGCTGAACCACAGCCTCTTTTCAGACTTAATATCTCATTGTCAGCACAAGCGGCAGGAGTAATCAGTCTAAGTCCAGTGAGTCACAGCTGAATGCTGGCTTTTTATGCTACAGAATCATGAGACAAGTTTTAGCAGAACATAACCCTTAGAGCAGTCTGGTTAAGAGTTTATAGTAAGTTAATCCCCTCTGCGACGTTGGATTTAGGCCACAATGGCTGCCAATCCGGATGTTAAGTGGTGTACATAATATCATGTACGCACAAAAACCTGCTGCCATGGAGTTTGTTTTATAGTTGTTACAATGGATCAAAGTTATTTGGGGTTTGTGAGCGAGGTGTTTATTTTTGTTGGTGGTGGGAAATCTCCAGTGAAGGCCTCTTTGTCCAGAAACTAAGGCTCAGGATCAAAGAGCTTCTTAAAACCCACCCCACAGTGGAACAGAGGCAGCGGAATGCAAAGTCACAGAGGTCAGGTTCGTGAGAGTGTTCGGTGTTAAACCCATAATCTCAGGCTGGCTTGTTTTGTTTCCCGCTCTCCGGTAGTAGTGTCCACCCCATCAAGCCTCCACCTCTTCTGAAATTTGACTAACAAGTCAGCGCCTGCTTGGCATCATAATTAACACTCCCGGGAATGTCGTCAGGAGCCGTGAGTCGGATCTGTGAAGGGGCAGCGTGACACACAGGAACGGGCTCAGAGGCATTCCCCGCAGCAGAAATCATCAGACGTGACAGGAGTCCGTGCTACGCCCTCAGAGCTGCTGTTTTTCCAGGATCTTATCTGCTGGTGAAGCATCGCAGTCATCATCGCTTGCCAAGAGAAAGCCGCCTCACTGAGAGGGCGTGGGAGTGTGATGACAGTAAGTGTCACGGCAATCCTGTTCTGCTAGTCGAAATGATTTTTCTTTGAGTTTAATTAATAAAACATCATGTCCGTCTGATATGGATACCTTCTCACCCTCTCAGCTCTGAATAATTGGCACAATCTTCACAATCTATCTGCAGAATTATGTGAGAAAGTCACCTGAGTTTCAGCCGAAGTCTAGACAATATTTGTATAGCGGTTGTCGTATAAATAACCACACATCCCGCCTCTTAACAAAGCACACCTGTTTACTCAATGGGGAAGACATCAGATAAGCTAATGTGCTCCGTTTCAGCGCTTTCAAATTCACAAAAGCAACTCTGAGAATAGAAAGCCGGCAAAAAAAAACAGAGCAGAGGGGAAAACATGCTTGGAGAGGCGTAACTATCGATAACAAATAAAGGAGGCTTTTTTAACTCGATTAAAATGTACGTAAATGACTTTTTATCAGAAGTTTTAAAGGTTAAGCCTTTAAAGGTGCAGCGTGTTGGGTTTAGTGACCCCCAGTGGAGACCTTGCAGATTGCAACAGCTACAATTCTCCTCCAAGTTGTAAACTTTTCTCCTAAAAGTGAAAGTAAACAGGAGTGTTGTTTGTCCACTCAGGACGACAACAGAGAGATGGCTGTCCTCTCTCCAAATAACTTAAAGACTCCATTCAAGCAGATAAGCCCATGACTCCACTCCACCCTTCTTCTTCTCAAGATCTGCTGCCTCGTTAAGAGCTGCACTCCTCCATAAGCCTCAGATTACAGAGCGCACAAAGTAAATAACCTGAGCTCACACCACACATAAGCTCCTTCTGGAAAACCCATTTCATAATCAAATATTTGCATTTGCCTCATAAAACCATGATAGTCGGCTCGCTGTCGAGTCCTCTTTAAGCTGCAGTCTTATCAGTGAAGTCTCAAACCGACCCGAGGTTGTAAAGCCTGCACCACAGAAATTCCTCCGTTAACTCTGGACTTGCTCCATTCCTCATGGCAACTAAAACTCTTGCTTATCAAGAGAAGAGTAAAATGAATTCTGAGAAAAAAGTCAGACTTTAATCTCTGAATTTGGAGGGAAACCTCTGAAAAGCCTCCAGACTGACTTCTTTTGGGTGGAAGAGCAGGAAGCAAAGACAGGAAACCCTGCAGGATCGTGCTGAACTGAGAAGACAAGCAGCAGTCTGACGGTCGCTGCTGGATCACAGGTTTTTTTGCTGTCATGAAAACACATTTTGCTTTCTTTATGGTGATGCGTTTTTATCCTGGTTGGGTTCAGGCATCAGTGTAAAAGCCCGTTTATTCAGTTCAATTCAGTTTAGTTTTATTTATAAAACACTTTTCATGCAGATGCAACACAAACACAACTTCAAAACCTCCGTACAAACATACAACTCAACATTTCTCTCACACATAATCATGAATATGAACTTTCACACACACACACACACACAAACACACACACACACACACACACACACACACACACACACACACACACACACTCAATCAATGAATCAATCAATCAATACTTAAATAATTAGATAAAACATTAATAGGTAAGAATCAATAAAAAAAAAAAAGCAGAAGTACGGACTGTTTCATCCCTCTTCTTTGAGCGTAATCGGTGCTTTTTCAGGCTCCTTGCGTAAAAGTCACTCGACGCAGAAGACGGAGTAATACCACCGGAAACCGTGGTGGCAGTGTTGAGCAGAAACAAACCATAGAAGAAGAAGAAGAAGAAGAAGAACAAGAGGAGGAGGATGAAAACATTAGAAGTTTCACCAGCTTTAGAAATGAGGCTCTGCGAGTTTAAGGGTGTTGGTGATTAGAACTTTAAAGCAGCGTGTTAGCCGACAACCAAAGTCCGACAGTAACGTGGCATCGCAGAGTTAACTATGAACTCAGCACTGCCCCCTGGTGGAGGTAACCAACATAAAAGATGCATGGAAGTAAAAAGACAGTGACACATGAAGACGTTTGTAACGGACGTCCCCGTTTACGTCCGTCAGGGAGCAGAAATGTAACTTTAACCAGGCTTATCATCATGACTTTAACCTATTTTACTTTACAATTGATCTTTATGATGATACTTTAGAGTCGGTCTCATCTCCGCCACCCTGTATGTAAATTTATGCAAACTCCAAACGTGCACGCACACTGCGCTGTATGTCTCCATACTAAACTGGAGCTGCTGTAGCTCGTTCCTGTAGTTAGCATCCATTGAAACATGAGAATAATGGTGACCTCACTGATACAATCTTTGGCCAGACAGGCAGTCATAAACACTATTATTGAACCCGTGAGATATTAACGGCCCGGGCAGCTTTTCCTGCAGAGTCTTTTCCCAGCAGCAGAGTTTTTAATAAAGATTTTAAACAGACAAAAAATGTGCATTGATGCTTTTTATTAAGCCTTCAGTTCCTGCTGGTGCCCGGAGGAGTCGCTATTCCTTAAGTTGCATAACTGGCTCCTGCATCAACAGAAGGTATGAGAAAAATAAATATCCAAGCATGGAATCCGCCCATTTTTACCATTTAGGATCTACTGGGGATGTTTTTATTATCTGTCTGTGGCGCTGCAGAAAGCGCCCAGTTTGCCTGCCGGCTGCCCGAAAACCTTATGAAAATACATGCAAATGCACAAACACCACCTTGTGTACCGTATCCATGGAAACGGGACTGCGCAATGCAATACTTCCAGGATGCAATCTTTGTCCCAGACAGTCAGACACAAACACTCGGAGGGTTGAGTAAGAAGTAAGTCAGAGCAGAGATATGGGGCACAGATTAATAATAACAACGCATGCAACCTCATATTAAAGCACCAGTCCAATGCACACGCACACGCACACGCACACGCACACACACACACACGCACACACACACACACACACACATACAGTGCTGTCACTGTGTCTCCCTGAACATTCCCTCCACAGCTTGTGTTGCTGCCTGCATGTTTGAAAGCGGCTCAGTAATCCTGGATCAGGGAGCACAAAGGGCCCCGGAGTGCCAGTGATGTAAGCGATGTGTCCAGTCCTACCCCCCACCACTGCTGTCTGTGTGTGTGTGTGTGTGTTTGTGTGTGTGTGGGGGGCACAAAGTTAGTGACTGCTGACACAAACCCACCGGCCGGCTGCTGCTCTGTTTCAGGGGCCTGCAGGTGAGCCGGGACCCGGCGGGGAGCAGGAGGGCTGGCTGTAGAGGAATGTGGCGGCGCCGCGGGGAGTGGTGGACGGTCTCGGTGTGACCAGGCGATCTCTGGAGGCCACGTGGCTGCAGGTGAGTGTGACTGGGTAAACATTTACCCTGTAAAGGCCTTCGTCAGCATGTGATTTGAAGAGGGTGGCAGATTGTGTGCTGGGAAAGTTGTAAGCACACATTACAGACGCGTCCTGGCTCGGTGTTTTGGCCATCATCGCAGCGTCATCCTGCCCGCTGAGAGTGGCTCCTTCTCCTCTGTGGGACTGTAAACACCTGCCTGTGCTCTGCCAGGATTAGATGGACTTTCTGCAGGACTCCAGTCACCCCATGTCGGGTTTGAACGCCCGGCTGAGGGGCTTCATGGAGCAGGTGAACCGGCTGCACGAGGCCAACCACCGGCTGGAGGCGCAGATAGCCGAATGGGGCATCAGGACCACCTCACACAGCTGCAGCTGGTCCCAGCAGGAGCAGGCCGTGAAGGAGCTCCGGACCCAGGTTAGACCTTTTTATTGTCCTGAAGCTTTGCTCTGTCACACCTGAGAAGGTCAATCTATAACTGCCGTGTGATACACCTCTGCAAACCTCATTACAGCCGAGTTTCAGAACAAAAAATGGAATAAAAACTTTCATCTGGAACTTCTTAGTTTAATAAAATCTTCAGACACATAAAACTTGAAAAAATTGGCCAAATATATGAATAAAGTTAATCACTGTTATAGTTTATTAGGAGAAATAAACAAATATAAAAATGAGTTAAAAAGCAGAGAAGTTTAAAAGCTATTAAACTAAAAGTTTAATTGAATAAATGATTAACATTTTTCTCATTGATAGATTGCACAGATTGTTGGTTTTTAAGCATCAGAATATTCAGGGAGTGTGAAGGCCAGGCACAAAAACCTACATCATGCCACCATGATAAAAAACAGACACATTCAATTCAGCTTTATTTACACAGCTCCGATTGACAACAGGGTCATCTCAGGACACATACAGACAACCTCCTGAGCCAGCTCATTGTCATCAGTGTTCATTAAAGCCAGTTCCCTATAAATAATAGCCTAACTAAGGAAAACCAACCGGATGCATCGAACCTTGACTCGGACATTAACAGTTTTATTGAGATCATGAGTTGTGGAGATGCTTCACTCCTCTGTCCGTGTGTGTCGTCTCCATGAATGAAACTGTGCTGTGATGCAATAATTGATGTTACTACTATCCTGTTACTTATTTTGGGGCAGCTTTTTTCATTTAAATCAGAAAAATACACTGCAAAGGGTAACATATGTGATTTAGCTCACAGCAGACAGAAACTGCTTCCAAGAATGTCATCAGAAACAGCGAGAGACTTATGGGACAGTTGTGACATTTGTATTATAGTTACAGGTTTCATTTTTTACGTCAGTATCCCCAAGACCCTATATAACATTTCTACACTGTCTACAAAGTTATTATTATTTAATAAAGTTCCCTGTGTATTTTCAGTACATGTGAAATGAACATTTCCTGACGTTTTATTTTTCCTTTCTTTATGTGATTCTATAACTTTTATTACATTCATGTGACACTGGTGCATCATGGATATTCTGAAACCCCAGCTTTTCCTGGAAACAGAGACGTATAACCAGGGGTGAGTATATCTGGTCCAGAACTACTGCCTGCAACTTTTAGGTGTATTTCCTCTCCAACACACCTGAATCATATACTGTAAATGTCTCGTTAGCAGCCTGCAGAGCTGAATGGCTGCACATGAGCTCATTAAGTCATTTGATTCAGGAGTGTTGGAGAAGGAAGACTTCTAAAAGTTGCAGGGTGGAGGACCAGATACACTCCTGAACAAAATCTTAAGACCAAGACGAAAAGCGTTAAAATGTGCATGTCTCATTGGCAGAACTTCAGCAGGTTGCAAGTAGAGCTTCAAAATGCAAAAAGAAGAAACAAAAACAAAAAGTTTAGTGAAGGCAATGTGTTGAAAACTGTACTTAAACTAAAAAAGGCTGTTTGTACGCTGAATAAAAGTTTAAGACTATACCCCTAAAAAACCCAAGCAGAACTTAAAGCATAAAAAAAGCAGTCAGTCGTGAGTTTCTCCACCATTCCATCATTCCTGCCAATGAGAAATGCAAATAGTTACACTTTTTAGTTTCACGAGTGTATGTGAACCTTTGTAATACTTGATTGTGCATCATAAAATGCTGGTTTTATCAACAATAATACAAAAAAAGTACCAGGCGTGGAAAATCTCCAAAAATGCCCACAGACTCTGAAGGATTAATTGTGTTGCTGCATTAAATTCCACATTTTCCAATGAACTAGAGAAGTAAGATCAGACTCTGTTGTGGTTTCATGCTGTCAGAAGCAGCCGCAGGAATGAGTCCGGGACAGCGGATCCTGTTGGAGGCAGCAGGAAGTAGTTCACCTGGCCCGCTGCCAGGCAGGAATCCCAGCTGTTTCTCTCTGCAGCCAGTTCCACTCAAGGATCATTAACTGTTGTTTTGTTCTCACATGACTCAGGCTGATTGTTTTTAACTGCTCTGCGACTCGGGTGTCACGCTCTGTGAGATGCCAGTCATCAGGTTTCAGAGACGTTTTGTGTTCGGGCTCATCGCTGCTTCTGAGTCTGACCCATGTTGCTACAACCACCACGAACTGTCACTTTCATTGTCTGCTGATCCAGGTGATGCACGCACGTTAACTCGAGGGATTCGTTTGTTATTGCTCACATTATTAATTGTCACTGGGGTTTAGTAACAACCCCATTAGGAGTATTTGATAACTTGCAAAGTATAAATGGTGTGGAATATTCCGTGTAATCTTTGGCTTTCTTTCAACGCGGGTGTGTCGTAATGGTGAGAAAACAAGGAGAAATCAGGGCGTGTTGGCTTTTCTGAATGCCAGACAGACGTTAGCAGAACGTTTAGACTTTAATTGCTCTGCTGCCACACATGGAGCTAAAAATCATTGTGTCACATGAGATCTTTGATGGTTTTTGATCCTAACTATTAAGAATAAATCAGAAAACAGGAGAGTGTATAAATGTGTGGGATTTGTTGGCTTAGCCTGAAAATTATGTAAACAGTTCCAACAAACTTGAGCTCTGACTGAAATGCATTTATCCCGAAATGGACACAAACTGGTGTAAAATGGTCAAGTGAAATCAAAATGTGTTTAGAATATTCCATATTTTATATTCATTCCCCTTTATACTGGAACCTGGAGCCAGATTCCTTCAGGAATCATATAAACAGGGCAATTATGTCCACCTGTGTGCAGCGTCACATGTTCTGTGCATCTGTGTGAAAAGATGCAGAGTCTGCTTCATCTCTCAGCATCCAGCACAATGAGCATCTCTGGTGAAACAGCAATTTGTGTTTGGCTCCAATAAGTCTGAACCTTCCTCAGGGCATCATAAGGGACAGATCACACACACCTACAGGGAGGGTGTTAACGAGTTGCAGACCTCTTAATTAGACTGAATGTTTTTCCATGACTTTTAAACTCCATAAAGCAGGACTTTATGTTAGAGAGACCAACATCCGGGAAGATGAAGAAGGTCGTCTGCTTGGAAAAGGTTTAAACGGAACTTTTTGGCCTTTAAGATGTGATGGATGGTGGATAGAGAGTTCAGACTGGATTAACTGAACCGTTTCTAAGTCCCACACCACGGCTGTTTGAGATGTTTTACTACACCAACACTTCTCATCCATCCATCATCCATCCATCCATCATCCATCCATCCATCCATCATCCATCATCCATCATCCATCATCCATCATCCATCCATCCATCATCCATCCATCCATCCATCTAAAACCTGCAGGACCGGAGCAGCTGATCTTTTATCTAAGGGACCAGGAATATCTGCAGTAGGCAAGTTTATTCATAGAGCACATTTCATGTAAGGGACAATTCCGGGTGCGATAAGGAAGGACAACAGATCGCACATTCAGTGGGCAAAAAGGTGGAAAATAGGCCCCTAGACATCATCACAAAGCTAAAAAACAGCCCTGGGAGGAAGCTATGAGGAAGATGGAGGTTTGGATCTTGTGCTGTTCTGCCTCTGACTTGTTCCTGGAACAGACGAAAGGACCGATGGATTGGACACATCAGACAACTAGATGATGCCTCATGTCACCGTCACATGCAAAAAGTGCACAGCAACATGTTGGAGCAAAAACTGAGGTTACATTCACAAAACAAACCCAATGTTTTGAACGTCTCTTCCCCATGAATGATAGGAACTGAGTCCCTGTAGTGGGCCGTTTGGTACCGCCCGCCCCCTACACTGATCAGAGCGCTTCCAACGACAGACACAATGCTGATTCTATCAATCCACTTAAAAAAGTAAAAGCACACAATGATGACAAAGAGGTGCACATAACAAAGGAGACTTTTTCCCACACTCCTACGTACCTAACAACCGATTTAAGGCACCCAAACAACCATTTATCACTCTAATGGCTGGAGATCCGGGTTCCTTGGTACAGTACCATAAGAAACTGGTTCAAATCATACTCAGAGAACAGGAAGTACTGTCTTTGTATTGACAGTTAACTTTACATGTGAGCAGGCAAGAATTACTTGTGGAGTTCCCCAAGGCTCCATCCTGGGGCTTCTTCTGTTTGGCACGTATGCTGCCACTGGCCCCGCCCACAGAGATCAGCACGACTTATCGTAGCTGAGTTCTGACTAATTCTGTCACGCTATGAACTTGCCTTCCATTTTTCACTGGTCTACCTAAACCTTTTTATGTCTTTTAGCCTTTTGTCTTATCGTACCCTACTTTTCTAATTGCTTTATTGTCTCTTAATCATTCATTTCTTGTAATGCATTTTAATCTTTAAAGGCTTTTAGAGTATTTCATAGTTTTATATTTCTTTGGTGTACCACAGGTGTACTAGTGTTATTTATTCTCAGGTCTTTTCATGTCTTTTGGAGTACACATTTTCTATTTGCATATGAGATGTTTCTGTGTTTCAGTAATTATACTTTACTGTATATGTGAAGCACATTGGCAGCCATGTGATTTAAAAGATGCTTCCTAAGTAAAGCAGACTGGATTTAAAGGAGTCCCGGACGCTCCTGGTGCAGTTGCAGCCCATCACATTGCAGGAAGAGGTGCGTTTACAGATGCTGCAACGGTTATGTGATGTGGAGGAATGATGGGTTCTTAATGTTTGTGTTGTGTCTTCTGACACACACACACACACACACACACACCTTCTCACTGAGCTCATTAGGCATCAATCTGGACACGACTGTCTCACTGATTGTCTAACATCCTGACACAGCAGCTGTGTGAGTGTTTGTGTGGATCGCTGTCTCTCGGCTCTGAGAGTGTTACTGAGCTCTGTTACACAAATACAGACACAGACACACAAAGTGGCCCGAAGATGCACAAAGTCCTTTAACGAGAATCGACAAGCTTCTCTGCAGCATCAAGACTGAGATGTAGTGAACCCAAATACGGAATATCCAGAGGGAATCGAACCTGCGTAGGTACACGGTTAACAAAACGTGTATCATGTTTAAAAAGTGAAGTGGAATGAAAGGAGGCCATTTTCTATAGATCCTCTGTGACAGAGTTAAAGGCAGCGACCTCGGCTGGCATGGCCTCCTGCAATGATTCTCCAAGCTGCCAATCAAACTGTGCATCCATCCATAAATCCCTCCATCCCTGCATCCATCGCTCAGGGGGATGAAAAGCCGACACACTTCCTTCAGCCGACTCCAGCACATTAACAGATCCTGTCACACAACTCACTCACCTGCAAGACCATCCAGGTGTTACAGGAGGACAGAATGAAGCAGGGCAGGAGATGGGAGAGATCAAGATCAATACACCGGTGAGTACTGACACGTCTGACTGATGCTGCTCATTATATATATATATGGATATATATATATATACACATTTTTTAAAATGCATTTTTACTTGTATTTTTTACATTAACTACATATTCTTGTTCAAATACTGAATCACAGTTTCTTAATCCAATGCTGTAATCTCTCAAAATGACGGATGATCTGCAGATTTTCCTATCATTGTTATAATAAAAACAATAAATATTCTGAGAACACAACCCCTACCTCAGTGATGCATGCTGGAGGAGCTCTGTGGAGCAGCTGAGCTCAGATCCACCGAGCTTTCAGCCCTGATGCATCATCAGAGGACACGTTCATACATACATGTAGCTTACGGTTGTACACACCCGTATTGAATGTTTCAATACACTATCATGTATTGTTGCACCTCTAATACTTAAAAAAAATCTAATTCACTATGGTAGATTAGAATTTAACCTTATGATTCATGAATTTTAAATAAACAGCACCACTTACAATATTTTACTTTTACAGACATATAGAAATATACATTTTTTTATTTCTAACTATCATATTTGACTATTTATTTCATTTAGTTTTTATCTATTTGATCAAACTATGTTGTCATATTTAGATCATATAAATATTGTTAAAAATATAAGTGCTTCACTTACTGGATCTGTTTACATCTGACGTAACTTGGTAATGGAAGTGTATTATTTCACAATATATTAATCTATTATTCAGGAGCAGTAGTGTATTAATGGTAAGTGAAGAGGATCATTGCAAATATTCCATCCACACCCATATAGATAGTAGAAAACAGGATTTAATCGGGTGTAGTGGATATGATGTATGAAAGGGTTTAAGTAACACAAGAAAATTATAAAATAAGAGAAAAATAAAGATGATTTAAAGAAGTGATGTGGAACAGTGACTGCCATCTAGTGGTCAAGCTGGAGATAACATCTGAAGTGGCTCCCACCACTGAGCGGAGGACAAAACACGAAGCTTTGGTTTTTCTACTGTGATTTCCATCAGAAAACCGCATCTTCATTAGCCCTGAGCTCTCTATTTTAAAGTTGTGTCATCCACCATCATCTGTTTTTCCATCACATCATCAGTCCCAGGATCCATTTTTTTCTTTTCTGAAACAAAAACCTCTACTTTCTTCTTCTTCATCACCTCAGAGAACAGGACTCAACCTATAACTGCATCTTTGCTCAAACAAGCAATAACAAAATAAAACCAGGGTGTGGTGTTCCTGCTGCACAATGACTTAAAAGATTATTTCATTTTGGCTTAAATGATCAAAAACAGACATAATATTCAGACATGCTCTCGTTTACTGGATCTCTAAATAAAATTGATGTTTCCAAGAGTTCAAAACAACCAGCTGAGATGAGTGAGAAGCTGCCGTTTATCAGTGTTTAGTGTGCAAAAAGCACCCTATAAACACAACCAGCATGAGAACGAAAACATTTAAACTGTAAATCTTCTGGCGTTGCTCCAGTTTTTGACCCATAAAGATTTTTGCTGCAACAGCAACGTCACCCCCCGACGTAACAGGAACCTCCGCCCCGGCCATGAGAGCTGAGAGGACAGGCGATGCTTTCAGCGTTGCTGTGCTGATGCACATGCACAGCCTGAACCACTCCCTCCTCCTCCGGCTCAGAGACAGACTGTGGTGATGATGTCATCCTCAGACTGAGGTTGGAGGGAGAAAAGGAGCGGAGCTGCCAGGACTCGATGACAGCAGCATCGCCTGTTGTCTCACAGAGAGGCAGGATTCTGATCTGGATGCAGCAAACACGAAGCGAACACACGCTTATCGACCCCATGCACACGCTAATTCGTCCCATTTTCTGAGGGTCCGAGAGCAAACACAACGCAGTGCAGGCTGATATCTGGATGCCAGAGCCGGAGGGACAATCTACGGTGGCTGTGAAGTGCAAAACACATTTACATTTAAAAACATTTTAAAAAATCAAATTATAAATTTTGAGGTGTGTGTGTCGTGTGGGGGGGGGGGGGGGGGGGGTGAAAAAATG
>JAVQJG010059442.1:0-10082 GCA_036024015.1 Craterocephalus amniculus | reverse complement strand
TCTCCCTCTGCAAATGTGCTACTGATAGAAATCCGTTTATCACTGCGTCTAAATTATGGCGGACAGTCCATAAAAAATCATGACTTTGCCTTCTCCTTGTAAATAAATTGTTGGCGTGTTCTGAAACGAACTTTTTCAGTTTTATGATTCTTATTTGGGCTCAGAGAAAGGAAAGTCTGTGCTCACCCGGAAATGACCTCTGCAGATTGAATGATGACGGGGTCTGCTCCACAGGTCATAGAAAGGTATACAACGCGGAGAAAAGCAGTGAAAACGGATGTTTAGACTAATTCAGCTGTATAGGGAGAAACGTTTGTGGTCTGGCAAAAACCGTCTTGATATTAAAATGCATTTTTATTTTAAACTCAAACTGGCCAAATACTGGTATCCACGAAGATTTCGATTACAATAATCATAGCGTACTGTTAAATAATGTAAAATTGATTTCTGTTAGAAAATAGAAATGATCAGTTTGTCTTGACACCCCCCCCAAAAAAAAATAGTCTGTGAAAAACTGATCATTTCCTGCCCCTGAACAACAAAGACAGCTAATATAAGGGGTACAACAGGATAAAATATTTGGCAGGAAGGATCTGTCGATCGACACGTTGCCACCGTTGCTTCGCTCAAACAAGAACGTGTAACACAGTGCCCCCTATTGAACGTGCAAGATAGATCCTGCACATCTGAATATCCACAAATTGTATCCTGATTAAATTAACACGAAACTTCAAAAAATAAATTAATAGATAAAACCATAAAAAACTGCCGGTCAACACGATCAAGACTGAAACCAGCTTCTGCCTCACTGTATTTATGCACTACACTGAAGTTTTACAGTCTGAAACTTCGAATTTTGATTAAAGTTAAATTCAGAACTATTGACATTTCTGTAAAAGGCAAATAATGCATAAAACCTTGTGATGCTGCACCGTAGCAAAACTTCCCCGCTGCACTAGTTGCCTATAGCTGCGCTAAAAGTCGCCCAGACGAGATTTAATATCAAAGTGTGCCATTTCACACTGATTAAGAATAGCGCACTGTTTCTAAAGGTGGAGGTGTGTTTAGACATACGGGTAATTAGATGATCTGCACAATAGAGTAAAGGAAGAATATTGAGGTTATATCGCATTGCCTCATTGGTTTCCAGACTGATCAATTTAATAATATGTGCAACGAGGACGTAGAAGTAGAAGTGCTGGGATAGAAATAGGAATTTACGTGGAATGTAAGTGGCGGGGGGCTGGAAGTGACTATATCTTGAGTTCACGCTCATGCTTGGACTTGATTTTAGATTGTACTAGAACTGTCCTGCAGGTCTGACCCTGAGACAAAAATGACTCCAGCTTGAAATCATATGTAAAAGAGAAACAGTTAATACATTGCAGTTAAATATTGCTTTACATTTTCATTTAGATATTTATGCTAGCAGTGGACTTCAGCATCTTACTTACTTCTGAAGTACAATAAATATTTTCCTCCTCAAATCGCATCTAAGTGTAGTATAGGGACACAGACTTTTTCTGAGAGAGAGGGGAGGGTGAAGTGTAGATGGCGAGCAGAAATATTTTTGATAGTTTTGGCTCACTTTTCATTTTTCTTCAGGCACCTTTTATTACAATGTTTTCTTTTCTCGTACTGACATAACAAATATCTAAAGCAAACAACTGAAGCATGTCGGCTGATATTTCAGGTCAGATTTGTTGTAGGGCATTAAAATATTTTTTTGCCCTTTAAAGATTAAACTCTTGTTAACGGCAAACATAACACGAGGATGGTGTTGCTTTAAATTAGTGCATGACCACAAAATAACCAATATCGGGTTTGCTCTATGATCCCTCTTCCCTTTTTTTTTCCTGAATTAAAATACACAGGCTACATATAAAATCAAGATAGCCTAATATCAGCTAATAACATTTTTTTCTCAACCACAAGTTTAAAGTCCTAAAAACATACCATGCCAAAACAACATAGTTTCCGCAGTGAAATGGCAGCATAAACGCGGGCCTCTACTCAAAGTTAAAAGCAACTTACTGTCGTAGCTCTCAGACCTCCGCACCGCTTCACTCCACAGTCCGGAGAAAGGTACTGCATCCTCACTGCCACAAAGCTCTTTCTTCCTCCGATAAGGAGAAGCCAGCAGCTGCGATTCCGGACAGTTAAGATTATATATGATGTGTATATATCGAAGGTTTGTCAGCTCTTCCAGGCCATAAAACCCACTTAAATGACACCACGTGCTTCCCAAGCACCATTCACAGGCCCTCCTTGGGGCAATTGGCATATGTAACCTTGTAAACTTTAAAATACCCTAAAAGAAAGACATACAAAAAGGGATTGAATACACCGTCCACATATAGGGTTAGGCCTAGCAGAGCGCAGATAAAATGGACACTGTGCTTACCGGTTCATGTATCTTCCAAGAACCTCAGTAGGAAGCTATTAGTTTGAAAGGTGAGTTGATTTTAATTTTAATTTTATTTTCATTCAATTGTGTTAGAGAAAGGGAGTAGCTAAGGTTTAGGCTCCGTCATCTCTCTTTCCACTGCAGCTACTATTAAATTCAAGTGGTTTAATTTGATGTCCTCTTTATTACAGTAATACTGTTACTTAAACTACAGTGGAATTAGAGAGCAGCTGATAACATGAGGTGGCCATGTGGTATTTACAATGGTGACGCATCAGACTACACAGGAAAGCAAAGTTTAGCGTCCACTTTGAGTTGTTATCACAGACCAGTGTCTTCCTTTCCTGACAAAACAGGAAGCGGAGTGTGCCCGTGGAGTGGTGGAAAAGGGGCAATAAAGTTTTATGAGGGCTTTAAACTTCAGAATGCGTTTGTCAGCTTGAGAAATTCTGAGAAAACTAATGACACGTGGTCAAACAAAAGAAACTGTACACTTAGATGTGCAGCTTATTCGTTGGACTTAGCGCAAAAACATTATTATTCCACAATCAACCACTGACATGGGGTGGGGTGTGGAGAACAAAAGTGACAGTAGGAAATTTACTTACTTTGATTAACTTTATTGTTTACAATAAACAAACAGGCCATCCGTCATTTATAGGCCTTGTGTTTACCAGGCACCTTCAGGTTACAAACGGGGAGAGAAATAGTTTAATTGCGCATTACAATAATATCACATATAGTCACTGAAATACACATCCAGATTCACAAGAATATGACAATGACAATAGTAACGATGCCTTCACAGATATCCACTCAAAAAGACTTTGCTCACTGAACACATAACACGTTCAACAACATCCTAACTCCAACACAGTGATATAAGAAATAAAACAAATGAAAGTGAAATGTAATAACATGTTGCTTAAAAATTTATTTTGCATCTGCTTGATTCACTGGGCTTATATTTTTTTAATTGATGGCATGGCTGGGAATTATGCAGACCACCGCCCAGCCGCTAGTACTTTCACCCCAACCATGAGAACAGATTATTAATATTATGCAGTTTTTCAGTGCAAAGCAGACCAAAGCCAGGCAGCGTGAAGGACCCAGCTCGCATCCACCTCCTGTTCCCTTCGTGCAGTAAAGTGGGGTTATCATCGCATGGGCAGCAAATTAATTTAGAAATGTAAACCGATTGATCAAAGTGAGTGATATTCAATACATTAGGTCCCAAACTGCACCAAGTGACACATAATTGGTGATGAAGCACACAGAGCGGTGTCATGATGTCATTGCTCCTAGCGGTTCATCTGAAGGTCAGGCGGCACTCGAGCACTGGGCAGTCAGTGATGGCTGAAAACGTGCTGCATGCACCCCATTCACTGGACTTTTACAAGTTTTACTCCTTCAGTTTGATCTTTGAGTCCTTCTTCCACTTCATTCGTCTGTTCTGGAACCAGATTTTGATCTGCCTCTCGTTTAGACACAGAGTGTGGGCGATCTCTATGCGCCTGCGGCGGCTTAGGTACCGGTTGAAGTGAAACTCTTTTTCCAGCTCCAGAGTCTGGTACCGGGTGTAACTGGTCCTGGACCGCTTACCTTCCGATTCTGAAGTGGTATTAAAATAAGTTAGTTAGCAATAGCATATATGACGGTAGTAAACAATAATTCTAAGTAGGCTATTGCATTTTAAATATGCTTCGTTATACATTAGTAAACATTCCAGGAAAACATCTCTTCATTTAGGCTCTCCTTTCGCTCTGCGTTTTTAAGATCAGATGATTTAATGTTGGGCCTACTTTATTTTACTTGGTATAATTTGTGAATTTGTGTAATGAGAGTCTGTGTCTAATATGGACAGCGAGCTATGGCATATCCTAGAAGCCTAAGAAGCATAAATGAATGAATATCAATATATATTTTTTTAAATAGTTTAATTTTCTTTATTGTGTCATGTTAAACCGATAAGGTGAAACGGGTGGGCCTCAATCAAAACCACTGCACAATGGTGTAGAACAGTGTACTGTTATGGGGTGATAAATGGATACGTGTAATCCAGAAAAGAATTATTAAAATAGAAACAAATTTTTTCCAGATTTAGAGTTATATGTTTATAGAATTGCAGGGACAGAGTAAAAACATTATGTAAAGTGACAGGCCTGTGCTATTATACTTAAATAATTTTAACCTTCCTGCTGTGTTCCTTTTTAAATTTGCATAATTTTGAAATACAAAGCAGGTATTGTTACTTGTTTGCAGCAAAGTGCTCGCTGTCGTTCATACAGTCCTCTGATAGTTAGTTAGTAGTCGAAGGCATGGAAAAGAAGCATGCCTATTGAAATCTTTTCGAGGTGAAAAGTTCATGATTGGGTCAGGGCATTGGTGTTTTCCAGAGTTCAATTTAAGGCTAAGGCTTATCCGCCCTTCACCGTCTCGTGATGTAAAACACGCAGCTTACAAACAAGGACAATTAAATAAAAATGCAACAAGTAACGCCCTTAGTTGTATTTGTGGTATAATTTTATAGTTTCGTCATAGTTTTGTTCTCTTATCCAATTATGCAACAATAAATCACAACACAGATCACCTCTTCACCGTAACAGAGCAGGTTTACGAGCAAAGGATGCCTTTGTCATAAAATTTATGACCGCAAGTTTTTATTATTTCCTGCGTTTGGCCTATAAAACTCAAGAGGGACACTGGAACAAACGAAAAGATCTGTTGCTATGTTAAGAGTGAATAAGGGAAAGCATCTTAGCAGCACTTTAGAAAAGAGGCAAACTTTACCGTGGCTCATGTGCAGTTTTGTCATCCATGGATAAATCTGTGGCCGCTGCTCATTATCCTGACGACGATTCACATTTGTGCTTCGTTTCACTGATTGCGTGTTATCCACGTTTTTCTCGCTTTCCTTGCTCTTGCTGCCGAGGGATTTGGTGCTCCTCTCCGGTTCCCTGTCTGCCCCTCTTCCCAGGAGTGGGCTGTTGCCGTAATTGAGTCCGCTCCCGTCCAGGGGTGAGCTACTGGACACCATGGTAATCTGTGGTCCTGACTGGAGAGCAGTATCCGTGTTGCCACGAAGGCTAGTTTTCATCTCCTTCTGTTCGACAGAAGTCGTGGGAACGGGACAAGAGTAAATCCCGTTCACATTAACACCCTCATAACGGCTGGACCTGCGCCCAGATAAATCGAAACTAAACATAGTGTTAGGAGAAGTTGTCTCGTCTGTTTGGCTGAGACTGGAGCTGTCAACATAAATGCTCATTTTAAACTACCACCGACAGTTTTTTTTATCTAGTCTACACAGAGCCGCGGAAAGTGTGTTACTGGTATTTCCTTGTATTGGTTGGTCATTGCGTTTCTTGGGAGACGCTCTTGGAAAACTCAAAGCTGTCTTCCCTTAAAAAAATAATAATACAAATCCAGGATTTATAAGAGGAGTAGGCTTTGGTGTCCTTTTTTTAATTCTTGATCCGGCGTGCGCTGCCCAAATATGGGTATTTGTATGCGATCACGTGCACATGTTGGCCAGTCATAAATAGGCTTGATACTCAATGGAGATATTGATGAATAGCAGAAACGTGCCCGGTAAACTTTGAGCTGTTGGTTGCTGGGGACCAGGCAGGGGTTCTTTAGCGCAAAAAGGGCAAGACAGTAAGACAAGAGCGTCATCTGGTGTCTGGAATGGAGCAGGACGGTCCGTACGGGGCACAGCTCTGTGCCACTGAGGCACCAGGGAACATCACCGGTTCCTAAATAATAATAATAATAATAATAATAATAATAATAAATATTCATACATTTATTTCCATAAACATGGCAGTCACAGTGGTTTTGTTTTATATTACAGCATGGTAGGAAGATTTTAATCGTATATCATATTCATTAGTTAATTCCCTTTTCTCCCATGCAAATATAGTCTATAAGTTCATTTTCATAAGTAACATTTTTATCATCGTCCATCTGTGCCTTTACGACATAAACTAACAAATGTAACACGTGATGAAATTTCAACATAATTCAAATTTCTTCATTCCTTTCTCATTTATGTGCAACACTTTTGAAATGAGATTCCTGCCACCTTACAAAGCGCACAACTAAACAAAAAAGAAAAGATGGTGACGTAGATCTTAAAAAGATTTTTTATTTCATGATACACAATTTTGACAAAACATCATTTTTTCAACTCTCAATGAAAAGTGAAGAATTAGCTGTGTAAAAATTTTTTTCACAAGAAAAGCTTATTGTGTCATGATCAACAAAAAAGGAATAAGGCGCTATTTTACATAATGCAGCGCCCAACAAAGCGGCTAAATGCACAGGTCTTCATGGAATTTACATAATATTCAGTTGCTTATTTATTATATACAGGTAGCCTTTTTCAGTTGTTGTTGTGTGTGGACTGGACGCTCTTTTGCAATTTTCAGATTGATGCAGGGCACTTTTCTGCAGACGATTCAAGTACTAGTTTACACAGTGATCGAGTGTCCTTTACTTAATGCCGTGGAATGTGCGTGTGTAATAATGAGCTACGTCAAACCAACACTGTATTTTGTGAGGTGATCAAAGAGTTCACAGTGATGGATGAGGTGTAGGGCTAAATACACAGATTTCCCGGCATGGGAAATAACGGAAAATATAACACTTTTCTTTTTATTTTCACAATGGAAGTGAGACATTGCAATAATAATTATAATAATGAAAACCCTTCAATGCTCCAAATGTTATAGGGACCAAACTAGCTGAAATCATTTGGATATCTAAGGCTCCACACTCCTGTGGTCAATACGAGATAAAGAGCAGCAGGGCAGCCATCATGCAGTGAAGTAGTTCTCAAGTCCATATAGATTTTTAGGTAGTTACGTTGGGTTTAAATGGTCATCAGGCGACTCTCCCCTTCTTTTAACTATTCCTTCTTCTTGTTTTCGTCTTTCTCTTCTTCCATTGCCCCACTGCGTTCCTCTTGTTGTGAGGCTCCTGACTGTTCACTCCCAGTCACCGTGGAGGTCAGATTGCTCTCCTTCTTCCATTTCATGCGCCGGTTCTGAAACCAGATTTTGATCTGCCTCTCCGTCAAACAAAGCGCATTTGCTATTTCAATGCGTCTACGCCTAGTCAGGTACCGGTTAAAGTGAAACTCCTTCTCCAGCTCCAGTGTTTGGTAACGAGAGTATATTTGACGTCCTCTGCGTCTGTCTGTCCCGTAGCCCACTCCTGCTGGAATACAAAGTAAAGGCACTATTTTAATCGCTTACAAAGCCAGGTCACGTTTCACATGGAAACATGTTTCTGCTTGTGGTCTGATTATACTTAAGGCGGTAATCAAGAAGGCGGTTGATCAAAAGTTATACCACATTGCAAGAGTCACAATTTAAATCTTCAGGGAAAGACAGAAACATTATGGATTCTCAACTAATCTCAAAGAGCATATTGACTTTATCATGTAAATAATAAAAAGCTTCCAACACATTATCTGTCTCATATTACCGATTATGGCTACTATATCATTTTTAAAATGAAAGCTGTTTGTTTGCACATGTTGGGCCCATCTACAAGTCTAGGGGATACAGCAATGTTTTATGAGGCCATAAAAAGTAACTTACTCTCTTGGTAAGACAAATCGTAAAACTGGCCCATTTCCTTAATTTATTTGTCATAGTAAAACTCACCGCTGTGTGAGTTCATTCGCTGCATCCACGGGTAGATCGGGATGTTACTTTTCTGCTCCTGGGCTCCTGCTCTTCCTTGATCCAGACTGTACTCTTGAGCAATGTGACTTTGTGTGTTGAGTCCCATGTTTGTTTGTCTGCAGCTGGGCAGCACGTCCTTTTCTTGGAGAAACACGTTTGATCCATATTCATATTGTGCTCTGCCAGAGCCAAAAACGACATTATCTTGAGGAGAGTAGAAAGGTGCATATATCCGATTCTGGGTCACGGCAGCGCCGTATGACGAAAAATGCCTGACTGTGTCATAGGTAGTGGAGTTCAGAGGAACATTAGGCAAAACATCTTGACCACCGGATAAATGGCAGGAGAGCGACGGGTTTGCGAAATAAGAATTCATACCTTACTTGTAACCCTCTCTCCAACTCTCCCCACTTCTTTATCGGTCTCTTTTCAATCTCCTTCTCTTTAAATCTCTTCCCCGTCTGAGTATACCAACCAGCTTTCCTCTTGGTCTTCAGTTTCACCACGACGTTCTGCCTCTCTAACTGGAAGCGGGCTACTTAGAGGATTGAATATTATTAATTTCCAATCTCCGGTTAAGACGCACAAACCCGAGTATTATAGCCGAGGCTTGGCTCGGTGAGAGACAATATGACAATGTCAGCTGACCATTCTCAACCAATTGAGACGCAGGAGTTGAGGCGAAACTGTAGCTTTTAGCTCAGAGCTTGAACATTAGTGCTAAATGCCGATAAACAACGTAGACCTGGAGTGGAATACTATTCAGCTTGGCTGTATCAGAAGCTTTTGGACTGAAGTTTAAGAGCACTCCGCATTTAAAATGAAAATGGCTCATAATACAGACACTCACGCTCAGTACAGTGATTCGAAGGCAAGCAACATTTCTGTATGAAAATACATGAAATCCTGTTTAGGCTATGTGTTTCATTACGAATACAATTCAGGACCATTAACTACTTAAATTTGACAAAAATGGAGAGTCATAACTGTAATACTAACTTGTGTGTGTGTGTGTGCGTGTGTGTGTGTGTGTGTGTGTGTGTGTGTGTGTGTGTGTGTGTGTGCGTGCGTGCGTGTGTGTGTGTGTGTGTGTGTGTGTGTGTGTGTGAGAGAGAGAGAGAGAGAGAGAGAGAGAGAGAGAGAGAGAGGGTAGGTGCGAGCATGTGCGTGTGACCTAACTCAGTTTTAATTTCATAACACCACAGCACACCAAAGATAGAGGTTACAGCAACTACATTTTCTTTTATTAGGATCAAAACAATTAGCCCTATATAGCTTATGCGCACATCACCCATTCCATTTCAGCGAGTTCCCCAAGATCTGTTAAATGTGTCCTTTCTGTATGAATTATCTGGTAAAAGAGTAGTTTTCAAGTTTTTGCAGTTAACTGGGGGAGGGTGTAGGTGGTAAGAATGCGTTTATGGCGTCTCTTCTGTGAGGGCAATAAAAGAAGTGACGTTCCCCAGCTCACTAACAACTATCTCTACAGCAGAGCTTTGCAACTCACAGTCTCACAGGCTCAGAAATTAAAGCGATGTTCAGCATTTGGAGAAACAGCAAGTGGGGGGACGCAGGGGCATAAAAATCAGGAAAAATCCAATCAGTTTTGTTTGTGTTCCTCCAGTAAAACGTCAAATAAACTTATGCACAAGCCAGCTGTGCAAGATATTCAGTGTGAGCGACTAATCGTCAGGCATACTTTGAAACTCATAACTATTAAATGCAGACTTCAGATCAATCTTACACCCTGAAGACAAACATAGTGCGCTGCATTCCCTGTACAAATGATTCTGTCTTTTTTACTAGTTCAGATTTTACCTCGACATTCCGCT
The DNA here is from genome assembly GCA_036024015.1 of Craterocephalus amniculus. NCBI lineage: Eukaryota > Metazoa > Chordata > Actinopteri > Atheriniformes > Atherinidae > Craterocephalus > Craterocephalus amniculus. The sequence goes on along the minus strand of JAVQJG010059442.1, from coordinate 150 downwards.
GACAAAAACAGGGGAAACAGGAACCGATAATCATCTCTGTAAATTGTGGGTTTGGAAAAACACTTTTTGCAAAACTAAAACTCCTATGGTAATACTGGCTACATATTACGAAATAAAAGAGAAAAGAAAAAGAAAGAAAGAAAAAAATAG
>JAVQJG010059423.1:0-16231 GCA_036024015.1 Craterocephalus amniculus | reverse complement strand
GAGTCACATAAGAAATCTGCTTTTCTTTCTTCAATTTACACTCAAGGTTTGTGTTTGGCTTTTCTGTAATTCGTTTAATCAATCAAAGCTTAACAAATGTCCATGATTTGGTGTTATTTCAAAGCACATTAGTCTGTCCAGAATACATTAGATTGATATTTAAGTTGCTGTTAGTATGAGGCAGGCTCATTATTATCAGGAGGGATCCCATTGTATTTTGAATTCTTATCACTAGTTAAGTGGCTACAATTTGTAATCTTTTTAAATACGTTTCTCATCCTCTCACACACTGCTTAGGTGTCTGATATGATTCTCCTGCTAGGGTGCCATTATCAGGGTATGAAATTGTTGCTCCATTTACAGTTTTTCCCTATATATATATTGAGCAAGATTTCTCACACCCTGGTTCTGTGGGAAAAGAGGTCTCCCATTTTCCCAGATGTACATATCATATGTTAAAGCTTATAGAGTGGTGACTGTGAGTAAACACTCAATGGGTCAGATAATATAATAACTGATAATAAATGAACTACTCTAACACAGACAGTTTATTTTATGATGATTTTATGTTGTGAGTGTGTGTTGTGTATATGATGATAAATGTGTGACCTAATGACCTTTGTTTTGAACTTGTTTTTATCTCATTACAACGTTTACATAAAAAAAACAAAGTGAGAGACTGAATGTATGAAAGATGCTATAGAAATAAAGTTTGATTTGATTTGAAAGGCAGGCGGACAGGACAGGCAGAAGGACAGACAGACAGAAGGACAGAAGAACAGACAGACAGAAGGACAGACAGAAGAACAGACAGACAGAAGGTCAGACAGAAGAATAGACAGACAGACAGACAGCCCAACACTGCAGAAACATGAGCCTTGTCCAGGTGGAGGTAAATAAAGACAGAGACTGAAACAGGTGAAGGTAGAAACATCTTTATTCTTGCTGCATCTTTAGTTCAGAACATTAGAAAGCTTTAGAGAAGATATTCGCCTTCATTACCATCTAACAGGTTTGCCTCGCAGGCTGGCTTCATGGAGCACACCTGGAGGAATATCCAGGATGAGATGCCGTTACACGCCGGCCAGGTAAAGCCTTTCACAGAGGCAGACGATGCTGCCTTCAGGGACAAGGAAACATTCCACTTCAAGTTGTCAAGTTGTTGTGATTCTGAGGTTTTCCAGACAAGGTCAAAAACTCGTTCTGTTGTAGTTTGGATCCTATCAATCGATGCTGCTGTTGAACAAGGAGTCTGCAGACAGAGGTCTTAATGTTTCTATAATCAATCAAACAGAGTGGCCCTCTTTCGGAATCAAAAGACCCTGAACTATCATTTCATATTCTCTTATATAGACCATGGTTTAACACAATTGGTTGATATCTTCATCTGCTTACCACCATGCTATTCTGGGATACTTGCCTTCTAGGGCATCTGATATATTATAATGTCACTCTCATTATGTGATCTTGTTTACTAGCAACCTCCCTAATCAGCCGGACAACTGTTGTTTTTATCAGAGTCACCTTCACACAAGTTACACAGACAAACTGACCAATGCATTGCACTTCATTGTACATCGATGTATACCTATATCTTCCACAGTTCCTCCGACCCAAGAGGATCAGACCGTCTCATTTACTGAACAGGAAGTAAAAGTCAGGATCAGAGCGATGGTCTGGCTGCTTCTGGGAGCTCCTCCAGCAGCAGGAAGCTGCATCATGGTTTCCTGGACGAAGGCATCTGTCTGCTCCGCTCTTCCTCCTGAAGGTCCACCACAGCATCTCAGTGAGGACCAGGTCTGCTGGACCACCGAGACCCCCTCCCCCTCCAGCCGGTCTGGGTCCAGTCAGGATGAGCTCTGGATGTTTAATGCTACCTGAGATGCAGGCTGTCCCCCCATGCTCCTCTTGCTGAAGTCTTTCCTCCTCGGCACGGAGCAGTACGGATGGAGGGTTTCTGCTCTGTGAATGATGACTCAGCACGACTCAGCGAAGATGCCTGGTTTCAGACGTCCTGTGTGAACTCATGAACCCTCTGCTGTGGAAACTACAGACTAAGATAAACTCATTCGTTACACGTCTACTTTCAATATTAAAGCATGAAGTTCCAGCATTATCACATCTATCATTATCAGCAATCTGTGGTAAAGCTGTCTACGTATAAATCCCAGGTAAGCGAGCAGATCTCCTCTGACTTATCACCAATCAGCACTGTTGATGTTGTTACAGATGAATGTGTGGTCGTCTCTCTGAGGGCTGAAAGAATATTCCGCTTTGTTGTGCATGATCAGCTTGTTGTTGACAAAATAAAAACTGTCCGAGCGAGTCTCATACGGGCTGGCAACCATGTCCTCCACTGGGTGGGACAAAAGACAGTCCAGAGTGAGACATTAGACATGGAGACATGGGAAGATGGGAGAAGCAGCGTGTTCGTACCGATGCTGGGCTCCAGCTCAGGTAAGCTGTAGATGTGCTCGCAGGTGTTCCTGCTGAACGGGATGCAGAAGCCGATCTCAAAGTCAAACGTCTTCAGGACGAGGTTTCTGAAGAAATGCCTCTCAATCAGCCGGAAGCGGCTCAGAGCCCTGCTGCCCACAGTGAACTCCAACCTGGAGAGGACATCGGGACATTAATACAGTCCATCCATCCATCCATCTATCATCCATCCATCATCCATCCATCCATTTATCCATCCATCCATCCATCCATCCATTTATCCATCCATCCATCCATCTATCATCCATCCATCCATCCATCCATCCATTTATCCATCCATCCATTTATTCATCCACCTATTCATCTATTTATTCATCCATCCATCCATCCATCTATCAGCTGGAAGCAGCTCAGAGCCTTGCTGCCCACAACAATGAATCATGACACTGCCCCCTGGGGAACGCCACAGGTAGTGAATCCAAGCATGTTAACACTCACAATCCTGTTAGATAAATAACTCCTGACCCAGTTTCTCCCCCCTGATGCCAAACTGCTCTTTATGTCAGTTTTTGTTCTACTGAACTTCCTCCACTAAAGACATGTATGTTATTGATGTTCCATTTTGTCTGGAAATAAGTCATCGAGCTGCTGAAGCCTCAGACATCTGATGCATAAACCATAAACATTGGTGAATCCTGGAGAAAAGCAGGACCATACTCTTTCTGATGGAGTAAAACATGTCAGACTTACGTAGCTCCGATCTCTCTGAGGGCCAGGAAGGAGGGAGAGAAGTAGTACTGGATAAATCTGCCTGGATCAGACTGGATCACGTCTTGAATTTCTGGAGAAAAAGCAGAATTAAATCTGAGCTGCCCGTTTCTGACATATAATCAAGTCTTATTTTATCCAGACTGTGTTTTTCTTCTCCGTCGGAAGTAAAACAGGATTAAAATTCATTTCTGAAGAATAAAATTAACTTTGTTTTGTTGGATCAGAAGAATTAATTAATGCAACTACTAAAATAAAAAGAAGTAACTAGTAAGGAAGAAGCTCCTCCATCCACTGAAAATGATTATTTTATGAATAATTTAGTGTAAATTCCTGGAACACAGAACCAGTTGAGAGTTAGTTTTGTAATATTTTGCTCCAGGACTCCAGCATGAATCCAACCTCCTCCTGGAATAACAATAATCCAGTTTTTCAGATCCTACATACAATTTATAATCAACACAAACGGAAGCTTTGATCCAGATATGGATGTAATTAGTTTATAGAATCCCATTATTTTACAGATTTGATCCAATCCGAAAACTTTTATCCAGGTAAAGTCTCTTAAACACCTGATTCCGTAAACATGGAGCTGGAGCTGATCAAGGACACCTGAGAAGATGGATGCTTTTAAACATAAACAAGAGAAACTTTTTTCCTCCTACTGAAATAATTAGAACCCTTTTTGTACCACATGAAGAAATTCAATCAAATCTTACTGGTTAATTTCAGCTCCCATAGTAACAGTGCAAAGTTTCATACACTGAATGACCTCTAAGCTATTAGAAATATCCACTAAATATTATTTTATATAAACCAATGCCACATTTTACAGTGTTACTGGAACTTCTTGAATATAGACTATGCTGTTCTTATATTGACTGTCGTTTGTATTTATGTCCTCCTCCATTTATTATCTTCTTTGTAATGTTTTGTCTTGCATTTACTGTTTTTGTCCACTGCCCAGGAGCTAGCTTGTAGCTAACTCTGGTGCAACTGTACACTGTCCCAGTCACATAAAGAAAAGTCATCTGCAATTATTCTAATGGTAAAAATTGTTTTTAATTTGTGTTTCATTTCTATTGTACATGAGGTGTCTGGGACCTGATATCACTGAAACATGCTGCAGAGAGCAGTGTGTCTGTTAACGAACATACCTGTTGGACAGCGTTTCTTTATGTCCAGGATGACCGCCCCACTGTCCAGGTCCCTGATCTTAAATCGGGAGAAGTTCACATTGTAGATGTTATCCTCCGGTGAACACAGGTACTCTGGAACGCATTGACAGACACCGGTTATCATGTTCTTTCATTCGTTTGTTTGTTCATTCATTCATTAGATTTAGTCAAACTGTCTCAGAGATATTCAGACAATCTGACAGACAGGAAACTGGATTTTAGCAGCAACAAGGCGTTTTTGTCTTTATGTTTTCCTCATTGGACCATGGTGTCATTCGTTTTGGAAGCCATTGTAAACTGCAGATCCTTTCTTCTTCTCTTTTGCCTTTATTACCAGTCGGGAAACAACAATTTCACAGCCGCTGATGCTAGTGGGCTTTAATATCCGGGCTGGGAGTCGCTATCGAGTGACATCACCACATCAGGCAAATCACTGGTCGCCAGCATGGAGACGTCGGCTGCGTCTCATTCGAAGGCCACGTGCTTCAACGTGCACGTCCTACGTCGTCCACAAATGTTCATTGTTCCCAATCAGTGGTCAATTTAAAATAAAATTTAAAAAGAAAAAAGAAACATCAGCTAACGGAAGATGGAGTCAGAAATGGTCATTTCCATTTATCTACTTTTCCTCTTAACCGAGGAGGAAAACGCATCCAGCAGGCGATCGAGGCAGGGTTAGGATTAGCCCTAAGGCTAAATGAACAAGGAAAAATAAAGACTTCTAGTCTCCTATTCCAATTCAGCTGATTTCACCCTTTTTCTACCTAAACCAGCCCAGCCATCTGTACTGCCACATGAACCCATCAGTGCCTGTGCTGGGCAGTTATTTTACAGGGGAGGACACCAGGGGAGGCCCTGGCTGAGCTGATGGGTTAGCTAAGTCAGGAAAGGCAGAGTGGATTGGATGCCACGATCCAAGTCCTGGTTCTTCTTTTTTGGTCACGTCTGGGGCATCTTACAGGGTGGTCTCCAGAGTTTTTGGGATGCCCCTGTTCCACTGTCCACACACATTGTCCACATTGTCCACCAAGTCACCAAGGGGGTGGTGGCCATTTGCCACCAGGTTACCCACCTCCCAAAAACAGCAGGAGACCTGGAAGAAGTGTCTTGTGGGTTTGCAGGGGTGGCAGGACACCAAGCTTTTCCCAAAGCTGCGGGTGCCATCGACGGCTGCAGTGTCAGGATAAAGGCACCAAGCGGCCAGCGGTTTCCAGCTATAATCATGCAGGCTATCCGTGACCATCAGGGCTGCTTCACTAACATACATGGGCTGACCGGGGTCTGTTCATGACTCCCGCGTACTTCGGGACAGACCACTGTACAGAATATCACTGTACCCTCCTCCAGGGTGGTTCACTCCCTACAAGAGACCAGCACTGCAACTACCATCACTCCCAGGCCCGCTCAATAATCAAGCGTGCTTTTGGGATGATGAAGACCAAGTTTCGCCCCATCTTCCTGCCAATGCTAGAGTCGCACCACACCTTGGCACCATATGTCAGTAGACCTATAACACGGGATAATCAAATGTCTCAAGAGAATTGCTCAGTAATTCACACATTTCTTTTTTCAGGTCATTACATCATGTGCCATCCTACAACATCTCTCGGAGTGGGAGACACTGTGGACCCTATGGAAGAGCTGTGGAGGATGAGCCAGGGAATGAGGGGGAGATGGAGGTGGAAGCAGCCAGGATAGTGATGAAAACTATCTTGTCTGTGTTTATCTTGTTAGATCTCAGTGCTGCCTTCGACACCATCGATCACAACATTCTGCTACAGAGGCTTGAACATGTTATTGGAATTACAGGAACAGCTTTAGGCTGGTTTAGGTCTTATTTATCAGATAGATTTCAGTCTGTTTGTGTAAATGATGAATCTTCCTCATCGACTAGAGTTAGTCATGGAGTTCAGAGTCTCTAAGAGTCGACTGGGAGGCAGAGCCTTCAGCTATCAGGCCCCTCTCTTATGGAACCAGTTCCCAGCTTTGGTTCGTGAGGCAGACACACTCTCTGCCTTTAAGATCAGACTTAAAACCTTCCTTTCTGATAAATCCTATAGTTAGGGGTGGCTAGCCATTCCTAAGCTATGCTGCCATAGGCTTAGGCTGCTGAGGGATGTCTCACGACACGTTTTATCCTCATCTCTCATGTATAAACATATGACATTACTGCCATCATTAACATATTTCTCCTCTCCCAGCAGATCTCAGTGGATGAAATGTCATGATTGTATATCTCCTTCCACATATAACGTAGGAGGAGATATACATCTATCTCTTCCTTCACTTCTCTTTTTACACTCATGGTCTGTCACCCCATTCTTCACTCTCATTCTACACAGTTTTTCTCTCCTCTCCACTGACTCTCTCTTTCAGTCCTCTCTTTCTCTCCTCTTTTTCTACACACTATTTCTACACTTTCTTTCTCTCCTTTAGGCGCTCACATTCTTTGTCCACGGTGACCCTTTCTGTCATTTCCACCCCCAACCGGTCGAGGCAGATGGCCGCCCTCCCTGGTTCTGCTGGAGGTTTTGCGTTCCTGTTAAAAGGGAGTTTTTCTCCCCACCGTCGCCTGAAGCAGCTCAGAAGGGGATTGATGGAAGACTCTTTTCGATGCAGTTTGTTGGTTTCCTTACATCGGCTATTTGTTATCAATTGGCTAGTATGTATGTATATATAAATGTATGACAGTCAGATTACTTAAACTGATTGTCAGTGATGCACCTTGAGATGACTTTGTTATGAATTGGCCCTATAAAACTAAAGTTGAAGTTAATTGCTGCAGTGGTTCAGGTCATATTTAACTGACAGAACCTTCTCTATTATGATCAATGATCACTCCTCCTCGCCAGCTCCACTCTCCTCTGGTGTACCACAGGGTTCCATACTTGGCCCTGTCTTTTTCTCCCTGTAAATCCTTCCCCTTGGTTCTGTGATATCCCATCAAAAAGTCTCGTTCCATCTCTATGCAGATGATCTTCAGAACTTTCCCAGAACTCTGCAGACACTCAGTCCATCCGGACATGTCTGCATGACATCAAACAGTGGCTGTCTCTAAACTTCTTCTGTTTAAATGAGTCAAAGACTGAGTTCATCCTTTTTGACTCCACCAGTTCAACAAACACAGCCCTGATTCTGACACCTCTCACCCCCCACCTAAATCATACATTCAGGAACCTATGAGTGACTCTCGACAACAATCTTAAACTGGACAAACAAAGAAACGCTGTGATCAAGGCAAATTTCTTTCAGCTTCGCCTACTAGCCAAAGTCAAACCCTTCCTCAGTCGTAAAGACCATCCATGAATCAGCAGCACATCAGCTCACGCTTGGATTACTGCAACGCTCTCTACATCGGACTGAGCCAAGGCTCTCTGCAGCGTCTGCAACTGGTGCAGAACACAGCTGCCCGACTCCTCACAAACACCCGGAAACATGACCATATCACCCCGGTTCTGTTCTCTCTCCACTGGCTGCAGGTCCATTTCAGAATCCGGTTTAAACTTCTGCTGTTTGTCTTCTGTTCCATCCATGGCCTTGCACCTCCCTACCTGAGCAGCATGCTATCCCCTCACCAGCCCAGCAGAGCCCTGCGGTCCGCCGACCAGCACTTGCTGGTCCCATGGTCCAGGTACAAACTATGGGGTGACCGGGCCTTCGCAGTGGCGGAGCCAAACCTATGGAACAGGTGTCCCCTGGAGCAGTGGCAGTTCTATGAATTTTTCACAGGGGTAGTGAAGGGATTTCTAGAGGTGGCCACATTAAAAATGTGCATGGAAAAATGCAAGTTTTATATGCATTAACATTCAACTAATGTATGCCTAAATCATTCCTCACTGGCCTCACTGATGTAGGACCCACAAGAATTCAAAGTGGAGTACTCTTTCCACTTCTCCCTTGATACTAAATGGTGTTTCCTGAAATAAACAATGATGTCTTTGGTTTTCTTACAGTTGAAACTGAGACTTTTTTCCTTGCAGCAGCCTGTCAATCCATTTCCAGTCTGTACGGGGTTCAGTCATTAACATCAGCCCTGAGGGTCAGAGTGGGGGAGAGGTGCAGTCTGTGAGCATACTGTAAGAAAGTCTTCAAATAGACTATTGCTGAGGCCCACGTGGAGCAGTTAAGCAACCAGCCTATTGGTGACAGTGTTAATTAATGCTGAGCTGTATCCAGAACATATAACATAGTATTATTAATTTCTGTTTAAGACAAGGCTGTACAGGTACCAATCGGAAAATTACAATATGCTTAAAATGTTTTATTCCAGCAAGTCAACAAAAAGATGAAACCAATACATTTTATGTACTTTGTACAGATGCAAGATTTTACTTTCAGAGGCCTGACATTGGATCTAAAATACATTTTGTATTGATTTCAAGTAATATTCTAGTTTTCTGAGCCTTTTAAGTGTAGTTTTTTTAAGCTGCAAATCCTAACCAGCAAAATCTAAACAAATAAAAGTTGAAATATTTGGATTTGCATATTATGCCAATTTTTGTACATTTCATCTTTGAAGTGGAATGCATGCACTTATTCAGGATATTCTATTTTTCCAAGTAGCACATGTGAAAACAACAACAAAAAAAACTATCTGCTCATGACTGGTGCCAAGTGTCAATAAATGATCTCATCCTAGCTCCTTGTCAAGTCTGTAAGAAGGCCTCCATACTGGGCTGGGCAGGGCTCTCAGCTTTGGACTGTGAGATCTCTGTAATGAAAAACAACATTTAAAGATTACACTACTATTCTGAAAGCAGACAAGAGAGGTTGTCATTTACTATGTACTGCTAATGACCACCTTATTTGCATTGAATGAATGAATGAATGAATGAATGACATTGACTTTTATGGGTATGACAACAACAAAATATATGTGCACTCTAGTAAAAAACGCTAAACTTACCTTTGGGTCCAGTGCGAAAGGTATCACTAGCGGCAGGTGGCTGAGGCTCCGTGGTGTTTTCTCTGTTATAGTTGTCCTCACCACCTTCAGTTTCCTTCAGTTTCATTCCCTATATTCAATCAGAGTGTATTAGTTGAAACATTACAGAAATTGTTCAACCAAATTCATAGTTCATTCATAAGTGTGATGTGCTATACGATCAACTAATATTACTTATGCTAATATTAGATATCTGGCTGTGTGCCTCTTTGACAAACAGGCAAGTAATTATCTATAAAGTTAGTCTTTCAGATAGGTTGTTGACCAGTTTGATCCAATTGCATACTGTATTCAAGCTCAGAAAAGGTAAGACTAGAATATTTACATTGCCATTAAAGATATTTTCCATATTTACAAACCTGTCAAATTAAATCAGCTCTGCTGCTGCCCTTCTCAGCTTGAGCAATGAGTACTTCACTACTGACAAGTAGGTAGGCATTTTTATGAAGTAGGCTACAAGATCTTGAATGATGACACATCATATGAGCTACAAACTTTTCAGTTTTTTTTTTACAGCATTGATGCGGGAATGGGAAATTCTAGGAGTGACATCTTTGGACTATCCCTTTTTTCCAAACTGTTTGCTGCAAGTTTTTCATTTTATCAGCCTATTTTAACACAGTTTAAAGCAAGTTATTGGAAAGAGCATTTAGTTAAACTTATACCAATATGTTTAATAATGCAAATCTTGCGCTGTTGTGCTTTAGCCTGATGCACTGATGTAGAGCCACAGCTAGTGTTACTAGTCCAAAATGTAAGAACTGCAGTAGGCTTAAACGGAAAGCAAACATTCAAACAAATTTGATTATAACAGCAAACCTAAACGTGGCATAGGACAGACTAAGTAAATATACTTACCATGAGTAAACTGTAGAAAAAGAAAAAACTGTTGCCAGTCTTAAGTAGGCTACCTGTCGTCTCCAAGTCCTGTCGGGTAAATTTCCGGAAGCTCATAGGAATGCAAACCAATGACCTACAAGAATTTTGGGGTGGCATCAGGGGTGGCCAATCAAACTTTGGGGGTGGCACTGGCCACCGTAGCCACCCTATTGAAACCGCGCATGCCCTGGAGTTACGCTCCATCATGGACCTGCCCTGCAAAGTTCCAAAGCAAAGTTCTGCACTGCAAAGTTCCCTGATTCTGCCTTAAAAATGGTCTAAAATCCAGTTTAGAACGAAGGACGCAGATCGCACTAAACAACTCCATCTTACTGACGTAGCGGCAAAGACAGCAACAGAGAGGGATCTTCAGAGCTGAATAATGTCAGATAAGGAGGCAGTGACGCCCCCAGCAGCAGCTGAGGCTGTATTACAGCGATGTAATGTGGACGGAATGAGGAGGATCCTGTGATTAGTCTCCTAAATATTTTTAGTATTAATTTATTCTAAAAAGTTTTCTGAATCCCATTTTTATTAATTCATCATTGTTACCCTTTATTTAGATTATGATAGTTACATTAAAGGCCACATATCTGAACTTGTTTTGTTTTTTTAAAGTAACATAATAATTACTTTTCATAGTCATTAGTTATTTTTATGATGATGTAACTCCGTTACTAAAGCAGTTACTTTAAGGCAGAGGTAACTAGAAACTACAATTAATTACTTTTTTAAAGCAGCATGCCCAACACTGGTCCGTCATTTCCAGTAGGTGTAGTGCGGTCAGCATTTATCCCCCAAAGTGTTCACTACAGACGAAGGGCACAGTGCACACTACGGACTGAATTCCAGTGCACTTATGAAAGTGTGCTGAATGAGGCACAGCCAATGCCTTCCATTCTCTTTAAATGGGGAGGTGGGTGGAAGGGTTCACATCTGAAATGGGGAAATACTGTTTAGGAATTGACTGTTCTACCACTTTCAGCTTGAATGTTTTCTTTCAAAGCTTCTTTAAAGAAAAAAGAGCAAAACCAAAACAATTTGAACTGGAATCAAGGCTCTGAAACTTGCTTATCATTACATTAAATGGCAATAAACTGTTCTGATTAATGCCTCTGCATCCTCTGATCGGCTGCAGGTGCGTTTAATGAGTGGAATCAGCACACGACACCTGTACAAGAGCAGACTCTGGGTGTTGGAAGTGAGTTGCTGTTCTGGCAGAAACATGATAGAGCTTTTTAGAAGGTCAGTTTGAGGTTTGGGGTCATTCTGAGTGGCTGTTGCAGCATTTGGGGTATTTTTATCTGTTGACATGTCTTCCAGGATTTCTTGGATCTGCCTGCTTTTTGGCCTGGCTGCTGGTTTTCCTGCAGATTCTCCTGGGCCAAGAGGCTTCAGCTTCTCTGAATATACTCCTGGAGATCCCTCCTCATGGCCCTGGTACATGGCTACTGGAGACAAAACTGGGAGCCTCTCTGTGCCATTCCGGTCTGGATCAAGGAGTGAAGGCTCAAATGTGGCATTGAGACCTACATATGGACTTGCAGTTAATGGTGAATCCATTTCTGGGGCCAGTGACACAGGGTCTGGGGCCTTTTCTGCTGGTGGCAATTGGGCACAAGGGGTTTTCCAGGAACTGTTATCCTTAAGAAGGAGTTTGATGGGGGTTCGTCAAATGCCGCTCAGTCAAGCCTGGACCGATTCCAACCAGGTGGCCTATGGCAGTGTTGCAACGCGTCCACTGTATGCTGCCTCCCATGTCGTCCACTACAACAGCGGCTACCGGCGAGCAAAGGATGGCCGTAGTGATAAAAAATATATCAAGGATATGTCTGGCCACATTCCTCTACCTGAAGTCCAACCAGAACAGAAAGGGCAGCAGGTCCAGAGAGGTAAGACCTGCTCAGCTATGAATTTTGTGAACACTGTGATCTTCATCCTTGCTCACCCTCTTCCTCCCTCTCCTGTAGGATGAACATCGACAAATTGTGGGATTGAATTAAACTTCAATGCATCATTGATTCGGACTCGTTTCTTGGATTGAGACTTGACCAATAACCTCAAGACTCTAGCTTTAAACTGGTGGGAGACCATTACCATCGCACTTCAGTGTAGAGCAGTAAAGCCCACTGGACACCAGTTGGCTGACACATTTAACACAATGTACTGTATTGTGAAAATGCAAGATGTATAGACAACTTTGGTCAGACAATAATGAGCCTTATTCCGTTTACCATTAGGCACCAAAGAGGGCATGATTAGTTGCAAGGCTAAAGATTAAAACTCCATTCTATGTCCTTGATTATTTTTCCATTCCTAGAGATCACATAGGTCTCAACTGTTTTTACTACTATTCTGGGTTCACCAAGCAGCTTCACTAAATACAGCCAAGTAAGGCCTGCATCAGAGCCTTGGAGCTAAAAGGAGTTTAGCCTTCACAAATTTTAAGCCCATGTGTCCATAGTGGGATACCAAGGCCTCCAAAGTGGAATTGGGCAGAAATTCAGATCTTCAATTTTGTCAGATCTTAAGTTCAAAGTACTAATTTGGAAAAGGTGAACTTTCAAGGTTCGCTATTTTGAGCGTTTCCATTGTGGAACCATCCCATAAAACCGCCCCCCGCCGTACCATTTTTCGTCCCCCTTCACTTGTGGGTCCATTGAAAAAGGTACGTTTCAGTTTGGGCAGAGCTACAATACAATGCATTGATTAGCGGACAAACAAGAATAAAACAACTTCAAAAGTAGCGTGACACAAATACGGTCAGTCCATGTTGGAAAGTAAACTGTGAAAAAATCCAAACATCGGAGGGGTGTGGTCAGCTCTGGAGCTTCAGTGTCTCCTGCCACATGTGCCGAGGAAGTTATGTAAAATGGAGTGGTGAGGAATTAACGTGTATAGAAACACGGCGCATGTTGTTTTGCCTTCAGATGTGTGTTGTGTCGAGTGAGTATGACGCCGAGCTAGAAACCCCACACACCGATGACAGCCCAACTTTCAGTGGAAACGCTTTTCTGAATGGGACCGACTATTCAGGACCGTACTGACCCAAGCCGTACCCCTCAATGGAAACGAGGCTATAGTGACTGTGTAACACTGCCAAGAACAATCCCAGAACCATACTCAGAAAAAAGGTTTAGGACTTGATCCAGTGAACAGTGCACCAACCACAAGATTCTTTGAGAAGTCAAGCCAACAGAGCCTTTTATGGGAGTTCTTAAGCTTCAGGGCTCTACACCGGGACAAAGGAGGGGCTGGATTTAACCCACAATTTCCCGGGTGAAAGCCATGCGCACTGACCGGTCAGCCAAATGGATATCCCTGTGGCCAAGTAGCCGGACAGCTGATCATTAGAGGTATAGTGACAGGACCCTCACATTGTCGCATATCTCCTTTCACAAGCACGTCATGCTTTACACACATCCATGGACCCACCCTTAGTGCGACATGCATCCTACCAATAACGCCAGAATGTGGAAGGACTAGGAGGGGGGCATAATGACAGGACCTGTGGCAGAGCCATAGTGGGGGCAAGGCGGCTCCATTTCATGTGATTTGTGAGTGATTTATTCGGTGATTTATTTATAATTCTACAATGTATTACTCATAAATAAATTGTAAGAATAAATTGTGCAGTGTGTGCGGGAAGGTATACTTACATGAGTGTGGGCTCCAATAGGCCAATTCTTACATTATGACTGCCCGTGAATGCATCGGAGCTGTAAGCCAGCACTGATTAGCTGTGTGGCATCAACCTTTTTTTCTTTGCACAAGCAAACTTTTTGGAGGGAAGGTAAACAGGAAAAATGGACGAGAAAAAACATGAAACTGGTCATTTAAATGAAAGATAAAAGAAAAGATTGGTTGGTTGCTTGTTGTCATCCGCTTACTTCATACTTTTAATCAACAACCCTAGTAGTAGATCCATCGGCATTTGGCAGCGGAGAGCCCGGCTCATCTGGCAGCCACCTCAGCACCAACATATCACATCAAGAGGAGTACCTGATCGACCCATTCTTGTTTCAAGACCTCCCTCTCACTGCTGAAGTAATCCGGGCTTTGATCGAGCATGGATCCTGTCAGCCTGGTTAGAAGGACAAACGCAATAAGTTTCCACATGACCAGGAAGGACTGTACTTTAACCCTGCCTGGTACAGCCATCATTTGGGAGTTTCGGGCACTGTGGACCGACAGAGGCTCGTTTATTACCCAGAACAAACAGGCTTTTTTGCTTCTGTTGCTGGCTGTTTTGCAAAAACACAATTGAAAAGTCTGGGAAAGGCTGGGGTGACTCATGCACAGGATTTTCATAATTCAAAAAAAAGGGACAGAACGTATTGAGCTGCATGGAAAGTCCAGAGCTCACCATGAAGCAGAAAAGACATTTAATGTCAAAGTACCACATGTCTCGGGACAACATTGTGATCCTGGGACAGATAAGAGCTTTCCACCCTTCTCAGGAGCTGGTGGAAAGGAATAGGAGGATCTACCACAGATTGATCGATGCCCACTTTTTTTTTGTCTGGACAAGGCCTGGTCTTTCGTGGCCACAGAGAATATGCCGGGCTAGGCTACACAGACTCAAATGAGGGCAACTTTCTGGAGCTTCTAAAACTACTGGCGAAATACGACTCGACCCTTGAGCAGCACCTGATCAACCCTGTAAGCCGCACTGCAACATACCTCAGCCACAAATCACAAAATTAGCTTATTGAAGCTCTTGCAAGCGAGACACTGAGCTCTATAATAGACAAAATGAAGGCAGCAAAATTGTTTCCCTTATTGTAGACTCAACTATTGACATAACGCACATCGACCAGTTTTCTCTATCACTGAGATATGTGACCAAAGCAGGCAGCTGCGTTGAATGCTTTGTGGAATTTGGTGCTGAGTTGTTTTATAATCTAACAAAAGCACTTGCTGAACATCTTGGCCTTAATATTTGACACAGCGGAGGGAAAGCTCATGATAGAGCAAGGATGATGTCTGGACAATTGCCAGACTGAAGATAAACTGTTCCAACAAAGCTTTTAATGTCCACTGCTGCGCACACCTCAATCTAGCATTTGTAGATGCTGCATGCTCTCTGTGCACTGTTTAAGTGTTTTTTGGCTTGAGACTTTGTACTGCTTTATCTTATATTTCCAGGTTTGAAATACTAGAAGAGCAGAATGTGAAACTTGAAAAAAACAGTTCGAACTTTAAAGAGTCGGTCAGACACAAGGTGGGCTTCAAGGAAGCAGATCACAGAAGCTGTGATACAGAGCCTGCCTGCCATTCTCAAATCCCTGGTCAGTGTTCATTTCAAATTTAAGCTGTAGTGAATTGTACAGATTTGACTGTTGGTCTGAGCTTTGAGTACCATGGACAGCAGACGCTCTGAGATTGACACCAGTCAGGCTGCATGTGTGTGGTTTGTTATTCAGAACAAGTTTATGAACTAGTTTGTGGCTTCACTCTGCTTCTTAAGACACGGGTTTGCTTGGCTCAATAGAAGCGAGTATTAGAGTTTGATGGTAGGATGAGGTCTCTGGACGGTAAAAATCAAAAAAGCGCCACCCCCTCTGTACCGAGGCCCATGCTCCACCTCTGTACAGACCCACACCTTCAAAGGATTGAGGCTCCTGAACAAGCAACTTCCCTGGCAATGGTTAATGATTCTTAAAAAAGGCAGCATTTTTCAGCCATCTAGGGAACAAGTCCCCAGGATGGGGAGACCAGCTGGTGGGGGCAGCCCCTTGACTGAACTGCTCCCTGTTTTATACAAGAAAGGCAAGTCTAAGGCATTGACATAAACCCAAATAAGCTTTATTCAGTTTCACATGTTTCCTGCCGATGTTCAACCTACAGCAGAGGGAGGAAGAGGAGTGGTGAGGATGAAGGCCAGTGTTCACAAGGTTCATTGCTGAGCTGGTCTTACCTCTCTGGACCTGCTGCCCTTTCTGTCCCGGGTGGACTTCAGGTAGAGGAATGTGGCCAGAGGCATCCTTGATATATTTCTGATCAGTACGGCCGTCCCTTGCTC
>JAVQJG010059418.1:0-49512 GCA_036024015.1 Craterocephalus amniculus | reverse complement strand
GGTGAATATTGTTGCCCTACTCTGACCTCTATCGTTCTCCCAAACAGGAAACCCAACACCCAGTTATAAAGCTTCCCTCCAACTCCCAACTTATCCAGTTTGATCATCAGACCTTCTTTACATAACGTGTCATAAGCTTTTTCAATGTCAAAAAATACAGCCACTACAACCTCTTTATTCGTTTGTGCTTTTCTAATGTCTGATTCCAAACAAATTACCGAATCCATTGTAATCCTTCCCTTTCGAAACCCACCCTGATATGATGAGAAGAGATCCCTGCTTTCAAGGTAATATGTCAGCCTCTCTGTTACTATTTTTTCCATAGTTTTCCCTAATTGAGATGTAAGAGCAATTGGCCTATAATTTAACGGATCTGATGCACTTTTACCTGGTTTTAAAACTGGAATTAAACTGAATTTTCGGTTCCAGAACAGCTGATTTGAGTTGGTTCAATCAACTCTGATTATCTTTCCCCAGAGCTGGGAACCACAACAAAAAGCCATCATCAATCGAGCACCGATACCTGGATTCACCATGGCAACCACTGATAAAACAGCTAATTATTTAACCTGATAGGAGCACAAGTTCTTGTTGAAGCTTTTGAGCAATATAAAGAAATATTTTATTAAAAATGAACATTGCTGCTGTTAAGAAGAGAGAAGCAGCATAGAGACGCTGCTGCCTGAGTCCATGTGGAAGCTGGAGTCCACTGGTCCCATGATGGATATTTAATGTGGACTAAAATATTGGTGGATTGAACATCTCAGTTTTATTTAGGTTAAGTTAGGTGATGGACATACAGAGGCAATAGAAAATTAAGTAAAAAGATGCATTTTATTAAAGTAATATATTAGGTAATAAATAGTATTATTATATTAGGCTGCAGCTTTAAGACTATTTTTTGTCCATTTCATACAAACTGATATGATATACAGAATTATTATTCAGTCTAGGCAAGGCAAGTTTATTTGTATAGCACATTTCATGTACATGACAATTCAAGGTGCTTAACATACAAACATTGGAAACATTACAGCAAGAAAGCAATAAAAATAGTTTAAAACTAAAATAGAATCACAAAATAAGAAAATTAAAGAAAGAAAGAAACCCTCAGAAAAAAAAAACAGATGGTGTTTTATCTCATACAGAACAATTCCTCTCAGCTAATATCCAGATTATTTTTATTTTATTTCACATATAGCTATGGACTATTAATCTCCTTAACGTGACAAAGAGGATGGAGGTGAAACTGACAGTAGATCGTCACACATTTATAGAATCGTGATTTCAGATGTGAGGACTTTCAACCGCTGTCTTTCTAAATATTTCGCATTTCCTAACGTTAAAAGAAGGCTTAATTTACAAAGAAATATTTAAAAAGTCTGGATCCCCAAAATCCAAACTTGGCTGTGACTTCTTCATGTGCACGCTGCATGCGCTGGCACGATATTGATCAGGAAATATTAGCACGTCTGTCTGAGATGTAAAATGTCTCCCTGATAATGTATTAATTCAGCTTCTAAATCTCTGGAATCGCATTAGTATGAACAACCCATGTCCGACAGCTGCTTCAGGTGGGAGGAGACAGGTAGAAACTCAGGGTTACTTCACAGAGTCATGAAAACAGACTCGGTTTAACACTTTACCTCGCTTTCTGGATTGAAAAACCCCCAGTTATCTACATTAACCGCTTTCTGAAATAGAAATGTACTTATTTATCGCTACGGAAGTAATAACATCGTTCCTATTAGTTTGATGCTTTTAATTTGGAAGGAAACGCGATTTACATCCGGTGTTTGTCATACTACGTCTGGTTAGCTTTACGTGCTTACGTTTGACGTATGAATCATCCTTCCCAAGATGGCGATGCACCTGTTTCTCTGGCGATGATCCCTGTTATCTGCGCAACATTAAAGACTGAACCGTTGGAAACGCAGCGTCAGTAACCCGGAGGCGTCCGACGAAGAGCCGGAGTGAACCCCGTCATCCGACATGTCCACCGAGGAGCTGTCAGCGTCGGACAGCGAGGCCGCGCTCACCGGCGCCGGGGAGCGATGGGCACCGGTGGGCGCCGTGGCCAGTCCCGAGGATGAGAGCGCGAGCGGTGCTCATCCGAGCCAGAGGAGCTTTTCGTCCACCTCTGACGAAGAGATGGCGTCCAGGATGAAGAAGCTGGAGGAAGAGCAGGACTTGCTGAACTCGTCTCTCCTCGCCCTCACCTCGCATTTCGCTCAGGTCCAGTTCCGACTGAAGCAGATTGTTCACGCGCAAAGCGAGGAGAAGGAGAGGATGCTGGCCGAGCTGGAGGAGTTCGCCTTCAGGGGCTGCCCGCACGTCGTGGGCTGCAGGGCTCAGGATACCAAGCAGCTGGAGAACTCGGTGAGCTCAAACACCCAGACAACCCCCATGCTTCATAAACACAGTGTAAACATGGAGTAATGATGTCACATCAGGTGTAGGAATCAATATAAAGGGGTCTGACTCTTCCAAACACCTGGAAAGTTCTAGTTCATATCAATGTAACTTTTCCACTTTAATTCATTAGATTTTAATTTAAACACTTCTTTGAGAAGCAGCTTACTTTTAAAGCCAGTTTTCATTAATTTGCTTCAATTTACAGTAGAAATCTGCATCTAAAACGGAAGAATAAGTTATAAATTCAGGATGGGCAGAATTAACCGATAATCGATTAATCAAGCGTTAAGATCTTAATCGAATGCATCTTTAGACTGGTCCCGAAGTTTTTATGTAAGCATATATTTTCCAGTGTAACCATCGAATAATTCCCATTTAACTGCCACAATAGTCGTTCATCTTAAAATAAAATAAAAATAAAAATCTTTTTCTACTTCACTTAATTTAAAAAGAGGCTATAAATATTGAATTTTAAATTTAAAATATTAATGATTTAAATTTAAAATATAAATTTAAAATATTAATGATTAATTGATAATCTCCTGAGAATCGATTAAGACAATTTATCCGAATCCCCATCCCTATTACAGTGTAAATAAATAAAATATTGAAAACAGCATGCTTGATTCATGTTGCCTACAGGAAAGGCTTAGATTGCACACACATACAAACACACTCGCTGTGATTGATGCACACGGTAGATAAGTGAGATGATTCAGTTGCTGGGACTGACCGTGCTCGCTGCGTCACTCCCTAGGCTGCTGCACCCACCTGTGCTTTGTTCCTGACTTTTCTTATCTCTCATGGAAAATGTGGCTTTTGTGTGCGACAGCCTCAGTGGAAACCCTCCAGCAGATCGTTATCAGCGTAATAAAGGCTTCTGTGTACACTGTGATGTCGAAGCAGCCTGGCTTGTTTCACCTAAAGTCAAGTGTCAGCCTCGTGCATTATGATGTTATTGTCACTGTTGTCCTTATTTTTTCCCTTTGCATGCTTCACTTGCAGGGCGATTTGGTGAGTATGATGTATTCAGCCCTCACCGTGCCTCATTTAGACTTGAATACATCTCAGAAATTGTTTTTAAAAAACATTAATGAATGCAAGTAAGCGTCCAATCCTGCAGTCGCTGGGGCCACTCATCTCACTCTGCCTGAATAAATTACCATCACTGTCTCTGTTTCCTGTCAGAGTGAAAGGGAGAAGAGGGAGCGTCTGGAGGCTCAGAGAGAAAAACAAAAGGATCTCATTTTCCAGCTGAAGACGCAGCTGGACGATCTGGAGCGCTTCGCCTATCAAGAGGGCAGCTACGATTCGCTGCCGCAGTCTGTCGTCATGGAGAGACAGAAGGTGCGATGCAGAGATGCTACACTTTAGTCCCATCACACAATGATGTGTATATTTCATCATCAGATAGATCCTACAAGCTGAACAGCTGAGGTTTTACTCTGTTTCTTTTTTATGTTCATCTAATAAAAGAGGCTTTTTCCTATTTTAGATCAGAAACAATGTTATTACCACTTTATTTCTAAACATTCTGATGTGCCACATGTTTGCTTTCCTCAAACTGTGCACACATTTCTTTTTGTGTATCCTTCCCCGCACTAAGTGCCACTTCCTTGTTTGCATAACTGACAGCTCCATTCCTTCAAGGAAGTCAGACTTAATCAGCTCCTGGAATCGCTTGTTTGGACTGTAATCTGCGACATGCAGAGGATCAGGAAGTTACTTTGCTCCAGACTGCCACAAAATCCAAATTTAATCTTTTAAAAAGTGCATTTTGTCTGGAGACAATGAATCCCTGCAGTTTGCAAAGAGCAGCCTTCCTGTTTGATATCAGATTACTTTATTGATCTTCAGAGGCAAATGGAGTTATCATAGTAGCAGCACATGAAGGTGCAACCAAAATGTAAGAAGCAACAATAGACACTAGGATTTACATAAAATGCAGCAGAATATCAGGTGCCGTTTTAAAGCTGCTAAGGAAAATATTAATGAAATTTAAACTAAAATGAAAAGATAAAAAAGGTACAATATAGAAGTAAAGTATTTACTAAGAAGCAGGGGGCGGGGTTAAATGTTGAAGTGAAATGAATGAGTTTCAGCTCAGTGTTTACCTCTGCTGCTCACAGCGAACTGCTCTGCTTTACTCTCACTAATCTCATTAGCACCGTTTCCATCACTGATTCTGATCCGTGTTTGGAGGAAAAAGCAGAACACCGTATAAAACCCATAAAAGGAAATGAAAGCATTCCCAGGCTCAGATCTGTTCCTGCAGGAATATTTTCCTCACTGATGGGGTTCGTGTCATATATTCCAGGTCATCATTGACGAGTTGATCAAGAAGCTGGATGTGAATCTGAACGAGGACATTGGGAACCTGTCGCCCGAGGAGCTGAGGCAGAGAGTGGACGCTGCCATCGCTCAGATAGTCAACCCGGCCAGAGTCAAAGAGCAGCTGGTGGACCAGCTGAAAACCCAGATCAGGGACCTGGAGATGTTCATCAACTTCATCCAGGGTATGCGGGCCTTTGGCATCACTAAGGGGGTAACAGCTTCATTTGGCATAATATTTTTACTGCTTTTATTCTATGCTCTCTCTAAAAGACGAGGTGGGGAACCCTCTCCTGTCAGACGGGGGCCACAGTGCGCAGCCACAAGCTGCGGGGACCAATGCCAGAGCTCCAGGTGTGAAAAAGAAAGGTCAGTCATTTTTAAGCATGTTTGTTGTCAAACTGCCAATCTGAAGCATTAACATGTGAGATTTAAAGCCACTCTGTCTTATGGTTTTCCTCGTTGGCTGCAGTGGACCCGGAGCAGGCCCAGAGGATGCGGGAGACTGGCCTCCAGCTGATCCAGAAGGCCCTGGCCGTGCTGCAGATCTTCGCTGCCAGCCAGTTCGGCTGCGCCAGCGGCCACGTGCCCCA
This sequence comes from Craterocephalus amniculus, assembly GCA_036024015.1. NCBI lineage: Eukaryota > Metazoa > Chordata > Actinopteri > Atheriniformes > Atherinidae > Craterocephalus > Craterocephalus amniculus. The sequence continues at coordinate 44,173 of JAVQJG010059418.1, read as the reverse complement.
GAGCATGTGGCCCCAGGAGTCCGGCGTGCAGGACTACGGGCCCCTGCTGCAGCGCCTGGAGGCGGCGGTGGAGAAGGTGAGAGTGCTGGGCTCACGCAGACATCCCTCTGTGGAGCACGTGGTCAGCTACACCAGCACCTCCACGCTTGGGGCCCGGGACGAGCTGACAGCGGCTGTGAGGAAGGAGCTGGCGATCGCCCTGAAGGACCTGCTGGCCCACGGCCTCTTCTCGCCCTCGCAGACCATGAGCCTGGTGCTGGCTCCCATCTCCTGCCTCCTGCCTTACACACCGGCCCCGCAGACCATGCACCCATGGGAACTCTTTGTCAAGTACTACCACTCCAAAAACGGGAAAGCCTTCGTGGAGTCGCCAGCGCGGCAGCTCTCGCAGTCCTTCAGCCTGCAGGTGGGCGGCGGCCCCGCCACCATCACGCCGAAGCAGTCCCTGCTGTGGGCCATCCACAGCGTGCTGAATGAGCACGGACGCTACAAACGAGGGCCGGACACGGAGTTCAAAGCGCTGGTGTGCATGGCTCTGAACGAGCAGCGGCTGGTGTCGTGGCTCAACCTGCTGTGCAAGGCCGGGACGCTCGTGCACCCGCACTACCAGGCCTGGAGCTACATGGCTCAGACCGGCTTCGAAGGGGCACTGCGCATCCTGGGTCGCATCAGCCACCTGAGGTTCAACCTCCCCGTGGACCTGGCTGTCCGGCAGCTCAAAAACATCAAGGATGCTTTCTAAAGAAAAGAAAACTAAACTATACCAGCGTGAAGCGTTTTATCAGCCAGACCATCTGCTCTTACGATGCATTCGGGACCAAAAGCATGACCTTCTGTCAAGTATGTAGCCTTGTAAAGGTTCAAGCGTCAACCCATTGAAAGTGCAAGTATGTGATGTTAACAGTACATGCATGGATATTGTGTCAATCAGCATATCCCACTGTGTTTAAGATGCCAAAATGTCAAAAACAGCGCTACTGTAAATATGCCTTAGAGTGGAGACTGAGATTACCTCGCCTTTAGTGAAGCCTTCCTGATCTTTGTGACCTGTGCTCCGCATACAGCACCATCCGCAGCGCTCTGAACTATGCAGAAAATCAAATGTCTACTTTTCCTTTCCAGGAAGAAAGTAAATGAGAGGAAACTTTGCAACTACTGTGGCTTTTACACAGTAACCAGGAGTTACAGCATTATTTATTCAGCAGGTAAATCGTGTAGCAGGTTGGTCGACGGCAACGTTAAACATTAGCACTCAGGTCAAGTGGGAGATTTCTTCGAGTTTCCATCAGAAAGCACTGAGGGAAAAAGAAAATTGAAGGTGTTGCATTAAGGTTTCCCATAAATATGCAGCTTTCAGCTTCTTAACTGTGTTTTTAAGCGAAGCTGTTGTCGCGTTTCAGGTGTGTGAGCATTTCGACCCTGTATGATCTGCTGCTGTGCTCCTCTTCACAGAGGAAATGAATTGTGATATGAATTTATCTCATATTTAACATGATTGTAGGATGTAAAGGTTTTGTTCCAGATTTCCTTTTTATCTTCCAGAAATGGCATCAACACGTGATAACTGAATGTATAAATCATAGATGCTGTTAAACTGGGGTTAGTTTGTATATTTGCTGGTTATGGTGTCGAACCCTCAGTGTTCATGTGTATGTGTCAAACTTCCATGTGTATTTCTTGATCTAACAGCCTGATTCCTTTTTGATGCACTTTGTCAAACTTTTTACTTCTGTCAGGTCTAAATTTAGTCCACATGCTGTTATTTTCCTGATTTTTTTCCCCCTTTTTTGTTGTCTTTTGTTCTTTTATTTATTTATTGACTCAGTAGAAGACAGACATACTGTAGGAATATATGAAGTAGCTGCTGTACTGTAACTGTTGTAGTTTATTTTGGGCACACTACATAATTAAAAATTTATGTTTATGTTATGCTATTTATGTTACTTTTATTTAATCACTAACGACACAGATTATATGTTGGGAGGCATGAGTCGTGTGTTTTGGTTTTTATTACATTAAATCTGTACCTGGAGCTGTAAAATTAAACATGCCAAATGAACACCTGCATTGCCTGATGTTTTCTTTAGTTTTTTAAGAATGAAATAAGCTAGAAAATCTATAGTTTGCATAAACATACTGTCAAGATAATCAAGTTAAGAATTTTAAGAAATATAGAATATACATATATTAAGAACATATTGGAAACAAAGTACAGTTCAGATGCAGTACATAAAAAAGCAACAGTAATATTTAATCTGTAATTTGAACAGAACAATCAGATATCTGATAGCATATTAACTTAACTACTTAGTTAAAATCCTGGCTTTCAGTAAAACAGCCTTATGTCATTAAATGTGCCAACTTTCTTGTAATAGAAATCTTGCAATTTCTCACATATTATCTTTTACCCAGAGTAATGAATAAATTTTTACTATTTACATCTTTTCAACAAAATTCCACTACTGACATTTTTTTAATGGTTTATACAGTATTTAAAACTCAATCATCTAGGGTTCCTACCCGGAAATAATATAGTTGAAGTCTGTTTTGCATTTTATCTATCTATGTATCTATTGTTTATCTATGGTTTATTATGACAAAGGTCATTACATTTCATTGTTCTTTTAGAAACATTTGTGATTTCTTTGAGAAAATTAATTATCCATTCATTTACTTTTAGATAAGATGATTTTTCCACCAGAAAAGTTACAACAAGGACATTGTACAATGATCAAAATGCATATTTTTTCACTTGTATAAAGGGGGTCATTTGTAATAAATCCACACATTTATTTTTATTGGAGACAAAAATTATTTAGACGTAAATTCGTCAAGAGTACCACTTCCGGAAGTGACGTGTACATAGCCACGGGTCAAAGTTGACAAAACCCCTCCGAACTTCCTTTCCTGTTAGCGGTGGCCGTAGAACAGCATCAGTGAGTGAGATTTCCATTTAACAATCGTTCTTCATCGCTCCAAATCTGGGCTACTTTCTTATTTTTCCACCACATGTCAACGCTCATCTTTCTCTTAGATGAGATGTCCCGAGTATTTTTTAAGTCTTCATTTGAGTTATAGAGAAAATGAACATTTAATTGAGCGCTTCGCTCCCGCTACGCTCATTCCAACATGGCAGCTCCCTTCATGTATTCGCACAGCCCAACTGAACTTTCTATGGAGGCGCAGTATTTTACGTCTATAAAATATCTATGAAACTGTTAGGGATTGAAATTAAGAATGAAGTTTAAGATGTCCCAAGTGTCTGTGAAGACGGAATAAATGTGAAGTGCTGCTGTTTTTGTAGCTGTTCTTTAGCTGGAAGCTAATGCTAAACTAGCCGGCCACTCCGGCAGCAACAACTTGGACAACGTCCCTGAATTTTACTATTTGTATGAAGGCTGTGTAGTTTTGAGTCTTACCTCACTGACCATAACGGTGTCTCTTTTTATTGCAGACATGGGCAAGTTTATGAAGCCTGGGAAGGTGGTGATGGTCCTAGCTGGACGCTACGCCGGACGCAAAGCTGTCATCGTCAAGGTAAAACTTGCCTCTGAGAGGATGTTAGCTGGTGCTAATACTGCTGGAGGTCCTGTGATGGACTTGTGGAAAAACACGATATTTCATTAATGTCCTAATCTGACTTTGAAAGGCTAGTAACTGCGTCGTACATGAGAAGTAATGATTAGCTCAGATTCAGCTGTTTGACATAATTAAGCACCTGGATGAGGTTCACAGCTGCCCCTACTAAGTTACAGATAAATGCATGTCTGTTGTCATTATTGCACATTTACGTACTGTACCTTGAAATCCTGTTGGACTTGTGTTAAAGGAAGTTTTAGTCATAGAAAAAAAAGTAAAGGAATGTGGTTAGAACCTAAAAGAGACTGAAGCTAAACCCATCCTCTCCTTTTCCTGCTGTTTTTCTGTCTGCAGAACATTGACGATGGCACGACTGACCGCCCTTACAGCCACGCTCTGGTCGCAGGGATCGACCGCTATCCCCGTAAAGTGACCACCAGCATGGGCAAGAAGAAGATTGCCAAGAGGTCTAAAATCAAGGCTTTTGTCAAGGTTTTCAACTACAACCACCTTATGCCCACCAGGTCAGTGTCACAAAACATTTACTTGGTTCATATGAGGGTATACATAATTTTTCAAATGACTGAAAATGGGGATCGCGAACTTTAATATGCGTAATGTAAGTAATTCCTCTGACAGCATGATGCAATGCATCTAATGATCTAATTCAATGCATAGATGTTCACTGGTGCTACAAATGTACAGACCCCAGATTATCAGCTTGATTTAATAAGAAGCTTGAGTTGTGTGGTTTTTGTCAGGTGAGGGGTGCCTCCAATAAAATTAGGTTATGTTGACTTTGCCCAGTTATGCAATGTAGAAAAGCAGCAAATGTTTGATGCAAAACTGGCTTTTCAGCTGTAGTGTTTATTAAAACCATTGTTCCTCCTGCTTGTAAACTGCTATAGCTAGGGCTTAGACATATTCCTTTTATTTGCAATCTAATTTATAAAAGTGATGAGCAGGAAGCATTTAAGTTAATTCATCAAAGAGGCAGCAGTGTATCCCCAAGGATTTTCCAGTCCACTAGTTTGGTCTAAGCTGGTGGCTACTGGCAAGAAATTGGATCTGAGAAGTAATGTAGGAAAAGCAAATGTAGTTGTAAGGTTGACTGGTTATCTTCTCAAACTGTTTGACCCAACTTTGTTAGTAATATGGAAGTGTATGAGAATCATATATTAATAGGTAATGGAAACTTTGTTGGTTGGCCAGTGAACAGCAAAAATGGAAATGCAACTAATTTGTTTCATCACCAAAGTATCAACCCAGCGACACTGAAATGTGGCAGATGCAGCAGCTTTTCCAGAACAGAAAAGCAGCATCTCATTATGTAGCTGCACCCAGCTTGAAACAGGAGTTTCATATCTTTTGGCAGATATGTTCTACTTGCATCATTAGTAATATATACTTTAGAAATGTACAGTTTGAACTGAGATACTGTCATCCAAGTTGATACATACAGAAAAGACTGTGTGGCCCATTTCTGCTGTAGCTTTGAATCAGCATCTGTTTTTACTGCTTTTTATGTTCTGGGTGTCTGAGGTCAAAAATGGGATTTACAATTTAAAGAACATGTTTTTCTCAAAGCTTTTGGCATCATTGTTTTTAGCAATGCATCAGGGATTTTTCACCAAACTGCTGTTTTCAGAGTTTAAAATGAAGCTAATGCTTTGTTGGAAAGCGTTTTCATCGCTGTTCTGTTTCACCTGCAGATACTCTGTGGATATTCCACTGGACAAAACTGTTGTCAACAAGGACGTCTTCAGGGACCCTGCTCTCAAACGCAAAGCCAGGCGGGAGGCAAAGATCAAGTTTGAGGAGAGGTGAGTCCCTCAAATTTGTTTTTACATTCTTTTTTTTAATGCGAGATGCAATGTTTTTCACCTACTGTGCTAACAAACTGTCCAGATTTAATGTGGTTGGAATAAAAACACGCTGATTTCTTGTCTCTTCTGTTTCTAGGTACAAGACTGGCAAGAACAAGTGGTTTTTCCAGAAGCTCAGATTCTAACTTCATTTTTAAACATTAGTTTCACAAATAAATGTTTAAAAATGGTTTTTGACAGTTGATTCTTTATTATTCATTATTTTCATGCAAGTGAATAAATGTTTTTGGCTCATGCTGTGGTGTAAAGTCTTATGAAACTCCTTTGAGTTCCACATAATAAAAACATCAGGCTATGAAGATAAAATAAATGCCAAATGAAAATACATTTTTCTTTTCTGCACATTTTCTGTTGACATTTCCAATTAAGTGGTGGAATAAGTGGGTTTCTCTTTTTGAAACATTTTTTCCTGGGGTGTTTTTGTAAGTAATTTAAACTTAATTTACTGACTGAAAAGCTACAAAATGGCCTATATTTAAAGTTTCATGGTCTTGAATTATTTAAGTTGGTATTAAATCGCTGGTTATGCCGCTATATTTTCAATTTGACCATTTCACATTTTAAATGGGCAATAATTATATATACTCCAGCTGCAGTTTATTTCCAACTCTTCTGCAAAGACTTTCCATAAACTTCAGGTTCAGGGCTTTGTTACAAGATTTTTTTTTCTAACCACTCTTTCAGGACCATATTTTTTTAGGTCAGGACTGGGCTGTAAACTCACTCACCCATGTCTTTATGAGCCTTGCCTAGAACATCTGAATTTATCAGTTTAGGGGTGTCCCAGTACCAGCCATTTATCCATCATAATAGTACTTTTACTAAGCAGACAGTGTGATCTTACTTCAGAAAAGCCAGCAGCAGAAAAACCTGATGTGAGCAAAATAAATTTGTTTTTAATCTGGAGAAAACTTATCTGATTTTACTGTCTTATTGATTGATTATTGCCACTGCATTTATATTTTGGCTCACTTGTAAATTAATAAACAGTGTGGTCAAATACAGCTGGAAAACAACCTCACTTGAAATAAGACAAACTGCACTAAAAATTCATGGCCGTTCATTTATTCAACAGAAAATATAAGCATATCTCATGATGCAACTAATAAAGGTACTACCTGGAAAATTAGAATATGCTGGAAAAGTTGTTTTATTCAGACAATTCAACATAAAAGGTGAAGCCAATACATTTTCTGTACTAAGTACCGATTCAGAAGATTACTTTCAGAGATCTGACATTTTTTGATTTAAAATCTTTTTTTAAAATTTTATTTCAAGAAATATGCAAATTTTCTGAGTTTTTTAATTTGAGGTTTTCTGAAGCTGCAAATCCTAATCAGCAAAATGTAATCAAATAAAGTGGAAATATATCGATTTTTCTATATGTGTATGTTTAATCTTTTAAGTAAAGTTACAGGTAATAGTCAGAAAATTAGAGTATCCTTAGTAAGTGCCTGCATTTCTTTAATTTCACAGATTAAATGTTTAATGTGAAGTTAAGTTACAGAAATGCATGAAAGAAAATTCTTGAATCTGCACTTAGTACATAAAATGTATTGGTTGCACCTTTTATGTTGAATTGCCTAAATAAAACAAGTTTTCCAGCATATTCTAATTTTCCGGGTAGAACCTGAAAAGGTTATTTGGTGTGGTGACTTTAAGTACAGTGGAAATAGCGGCCATTTCACGTGTACAAAAATTCCAGATAAATTGGGGCTACTTGAAATGAATGATGAATTCAAGTTAAAACAAAGTCAAGTGCTCATCAAGTTACTTAAAAGAAGAGATTACTAAACTGAAATGTAACCGATGTTGTATTATATACAGATGGAAATACGTAAAATGTCCTCTTTATTAATGTTGTCTTGGAAGAATGCAAAATTCCGACAACTTTGAATGCAGCGTCAGCCAAGCGCTGCGTACTTTTGCTCCCAAACAGAAAGTGAAAGAATAAAGATTACCAGGCAGAGCTCGAAGATAGGTAAGTCCCCACCGAGCTGTTTCTAACGACAATCCAAATAAATACTCGCATAAACGCTTCTGTATAAAGTCAGACGTATTGTTTATTTATTAGATCCGAAATCTGAGTTAGAAATGTTGAGTTATGTTTCTGAAAATAAATCTTACAGAAGATTTCATCTTAAAAGTTCATGTCCCCTCTTGTTTGGATCAGTGTTATTATCACGTACTAATAACTTTCACTTACTTATTGGTCAATAAGGTCATGTTGCAAGAAAACGTTTTACAGCGGTTTTATTTTCCCATATATTTCAGATTACTTTCACCACCATGTCATCAGACGAGGTGAGACGTCATTCTGGCACTTCCTGTTGTTTACCTGGGTGTTATACAACTTTCACCAAAGTGGACTCATTATTTTTCATATTCTATATCTCTAGAACAAATGTTATTTGCCAAAGGTTTTCTTCTAAACCTCACTTTTTGTTTACTTTTGTCAGGATTTCTCTCTGGTGGCAGACCCTCTGCTCTCAGGGGACAGCATGAAGGCTGTTAAAGCTTCAATCAAGGAGTACAAGGTACTTATTGAGAGACTGGACAGAAATATAGGCTACTGAATATTGATAGAAAAACATGTCCAAAGGAGCCTTGATCTCTTCATTTCAAGCTTTAGGCCTCACTGTGTTTCTGTGCATAACAAGCTACTGAAACAGCAGAAAATGTCACGTTTAAGGCAAAAAAAACTACCTTTCATTGTTTTCCTCTGTTAGAAAAAACACAAAACCTTCCACAAAATGTGCCAAGTTGAACTGCTTTATATAAAGTCATCTTCATAGTTTATAGGACTGACCAGGAGGAATTTTTACTTTTTCAATGGAAATTTCAAGAAAAGGGGCAACAATTCTTCCCCTACAGCTGGACTTAAAATCAATAAATTAATAGACAATGTGATGAAAACAATCCTCAAATGAAACTCTTCTTTTGCATCTACAGAAAATGTACGATGCAATGCTGCAGGACCAGAAGGAGCTTGCTGACGCCTCAAAAGAAGAACGAGAGCTGGCCAACCAGTTTAAGAAGAGAGTCCAAAAACTGACCGAGTGTCTGGAAGACGACAAGCGCTCCTACAGAGATCAGCTGGCAGATGAGAAGGTGTGTGATCTGCAGGGGGTTACAGAATGACGTGAGCGAATAGCCCCATGTCATCAGAAAAAAATGTCTGGACTTTTTAGGGGAAGTTGGATTCGCTGAAGCAGGAGGAGAACGATCTGAGGACGGAGATCCAGAAAATTCTGGCTTCCATCGAAGAGGAGGACGCCCAGAACGCCGGCCTGAAAGAGCAGGCAGACGTACGTCGGTCCAACAGCCGTCCCTGCTCCTCCCCTCACACGCCTCTGCTCAACCTGCGCTCCTTCATTTCAGGTGTTTTCTGCCATGCCGGAGAGAAACTTCATCTTCAAAGGCTCGACCGGAGACTCAGACAAATGGAAGACGTTTGAGATGAAGTCGCATATAGTTTATCCGATGGAAGGAGGAACGGCGCTGATCACGTTTGAGGAGGAGGAGGGTGAGCTCGTGGATGAGTTATTCTGCTGGGAAGAAGTGAAGATTAAATCCTCATTTCTGACGTAGCTTTCAAAACTAGATATATGTTGTGATTCACAGCTGGTAACGCAAACCAGTGCAACTACTGTCAAATCATTTAAACACAATATTTACTATGGCATCTGTAAAAGTTGGATTTTTTCTAATATTTTGGAAATTTTAACCGTTATGTAAAACTAGAAGAAGTTATCACAGCTAAATACATTTTTAACTGGGAACAACAAGAACAAAAAGTTGCATCATTTAAAAATGTTTCTCAAAATTAACTAGCAGAAAATTTAAAAAAAATATTAATCTACAATTAATAATGTAAGAGAATAATGTCATGAGAGACAAATCATACAGCGGATAGTTAATGTTGGTGGTCTTCAGACCCTCAGGCAGCACTGCGCTAAATAACAAACATGATTTGTGGATCTGATTTTTCTCAGTGGGCCCAGGAACTCTGATCATTTTATGCAGAAATATAAGTTAAGACCCAACCATTTAAAGATAAAATGACTAAAGTAAAAAAACATTTAACAGTTAATGCAACATGGACTAAGGTGGTCCGATCAGTGCAATGTTTTTGGAAATCAGCAGTATTTCATGCGCTGGACTTGACAAGAAATGGGCCCTACTGCTTTATCAACACACAGTTTAAAGTAGGCCTATGCAGGTGCGGTGCGGTGTATGGGGGTGCATGAGTGCACATGATGCTGCCTTCATGTGCTATTGTATTTATGGTAAATACCACAAACCGACGACAAAATTGCACATGAACACCCACTCATGTCGTAATTTCCACTGGAAAACTGGAAAAATTAATCTGCCGAGATGAGATAAACTTTGACCTTTTAACATGGCGGAGAGCAGTTAGATCATCATGTTTGGTGAATATCACGTTATGCTAAATGTTCTCTGCTGCTGTTTGTAGCTACTCAATGTTGTTGCATACATTCTTTTATATGGTATCTCCATTTAAACTTATGTCCTTTTTAAAAGTAATTGAATTATTGTTCGCTTTTTGTCCACCATTTTTATCTTCACAACAACATGAAAAGCACTTGACCACAATGCACAGGTGGAAAGGCTCATCTTTCCCATACCACATGCAGGCAGCACCAAGCACTCAGCAGTGACCCATTAACAGTTTTCTACGCAACTTCTAGAAGTAGTTAAACCACAAATTAAAGTTCTTGTGGTTTAATAAATGCAATCTATCCCGTGTTTTGTGTTTAGTTTGCATTTAAACATTGATGTGATGGCCAGCACTTTTGATTTACTGTGTTATGTCCACAGGCCGCAATAACCAGAATAATCATACCCTCAGAAAATGTTGTGAAAAAAATTTAAACTACTGTAACTAGTAGGTCACAACGACAGCCAGAAACAGACATCATTCAGTTGAATTTAAAACATACTGGAACTAATAAACCAAAGAAATGTCAAGCATTTACTCTGGTTTAAAGATATTCATTAACTAACAGTAGGTAAGTCAGGGGTGGGTAATGCTGGTATCCTGCCCGTGTAATTTCAGCAAAACACACCCCAAATATACGAAATAATCCCCACTCTGCCGGTGTTCAAAATAAAAAAATTTTAGTATAAAACTAGAATGAAGAAATGTTTTCAGCTCTCAAACAGCTTGTTGTTTATTAAGTTGATGCAACACAAAGAATAATATGACTCTTTACTCTTTTCCCATGAAACAGTGTTGATATCAAATAATTTAGCATGCTGAAAAAGTATCTTTCATTCCAAACAGATTACGTTTTTACTTTGAAATAGGATTTTAAAGATTTACTTTACTTAGTCCTTTTTTAGGGCTTTAAAAGTGAGTTCACCTCTGAAAATTTCACCTTAGAAATGCAAATGCAGATTGATATTACGTTTTTATGCCACATATTTGATTCTCATGTGAAACTGAGAATCACTGTAAAAACTGAGACTGTAATCAGTACAAATTCTGTATATTGGCTTTCGTGAATTTTAGCTGTGGTGCCAAAATCAGCCACCAGGGGGCAATAAGGAGCAGCAGCTTTCTGAAGCCTATTAACATTAACATCAATGTGTCATGATCACTTATTAAAAAGAGCTGTGGATATTTAATTAAATGTGTCATTAACTGAACAAAATACATAAATAGTGCAATTGATAATGAATTTAATGTCATACATTTATTAAAATAGGAAAGAAATACATTAAATTCATATTGTTTCACCATATATAACAATTATAATTATAATTAGTATGAAAATAATTATTTTATAGTTTCCATGGATTAATTTTAACTGATTCACCCATCAAACGTGGTGAGCAGGGCTAAAATTTAGCATTAGCCTCGGCTTTGATTACTGGGGTCTATGTGGGATTGTAAACTTGCTGAGGAGGTTCTAACTTTAGCACAAAGCTAATATATTAATCACACATTTATTTCTTTCATTGGGGCTCTTTCTATTTATTTCCATTATTAAATTATCAAAATGTAAATAATCATTTATTTACTATATTTCCAATGTTCAAATATTTAATGTTGTGTTTTGTGTTTCTGTTTATAATGGAGGTGTTTTCTTAGTTCGAATATATGAACGTGAGATTAACTGTCAGGAATGCATTTGTTTTGTCAAAAGTTGCAAGTAATGTTTTGGCCAAAAAGAAGCATAAAGTGGATCTGGGCCAAGAGTGCAACATTACTGTGGAGGCCCGGCCGGTGCACCTGATGCTGCCCAGCGTGGTGGAGGTAAAGCTCCACACGAGCCACCACATCAAGTGTGGAGCTGCCGGCTGCAAATAATCTGTGCTGCTCCCTGTCCTGCAGATCGACTCCAAGGTGTGTCCTCAACGCATTTTAGTCTCCAACCTGCCCAGGATGGACACCGACGCCCTGGTGAGCAAGCTAGAGATCCACTTCTCCAAGAGGAAAAATGGAGGCGGGGAGGTGGACATCTGCGAATTCCTGCCCGACTCGGGGACTGTGGTCATCACGTTCGTAGAGAGCAACTGTGGGTGTGCCATACCGGAGGAATACTGCTTTCACTGATTCCATCTACATGTAAAAACGTATTTTCATGAACTTTCCTCCATCAGTCGCCAAAGGCTTGACAGAGAGGGAGTTTCATGAGGTGAAGCTACAAAAACAAAGCCACACGGTGAGAGTGACGCCTTTTCTGAATGGAGAGGTCACCAACTTAGAGGTGAGTGTGCGGAGATGAACACCTGTAGTTTCAGTATCCGTGACACTTTCTGACCCCCGACCTCGGCTTCCTCTGCTCAGACCAAGTTCACAAAGTGCCCCCGGACGGTGCTGCTGACGGGAATAGCCGACATCATGGAGCAGGAGACTCTGCAGGACGTGCTGGAAATTCACTTCCAGAAAAACAGCAACGGCGGAGGAGAGATCGAAGCCTTCCTCTACAACCCACTGGGTCAGAGCGCCGAGGCCGTATTCGGCTGCGGCTCCTCCGACCCCCAGGAGGAGGAGTAGCTGCTCCATAAAAACTGATGAAAGTGGCGTCAGCATCCACACTGCTAAGCTCTTCTGCTCTTGTGTTTTTTATGACGGACGTCAGTAAATCTCAGCGCAGTAACTTAACATGTTTAAGGTTTAGTAGACATGGTGGAGGATTTCGTCTGGAGCAAATTCTGTGATAAATAAGCCATGGGATGTGGGAGTTATTTAACCCGAATGGTGTCCGTGCAAAGTTAATCAGTTTGTGTATTTCATATTTAACCCATCTGCTGTAAAATTAAATAATTATTGTGACATAAAGAGGACACTTCATGCTGCTTTCTGACATCAAGGTTGAAGGTACGAGTTTAGTTTTATTCCTGTGTATCCAATCAAATTCAAATTGTATAACTCATTAAAAAGAACTCAAGTTTACAAGTTTTGGAAGCAATAAATGAAACATTTATAAGAAACAGATACTAAAAATGCTAAATTAATAAAAATGAATATTTAAAAGATATTAAAATACCAAAAGGCTTTGAAAAATAGATGAGTTTTTAATTTATCCTTGAAAATATATATGGAAGGCGAGTTTTTCGGGGAAGATTGCTCCAAAGTGTGCCCATGGAGAAAAGCAAGATCCATGTACTCTCCTAGATAAGAGAATGATTAAAATAGTTAAAAGCTCTTGGTTCAGGCAGAAGTCTTTTACTCCCTCCAAAAACAGCTGAGTTTAGTTTTCACAACGCTCATGACAAGTGATTGTGGGGTTTATGAAATGGGTCATTTTGCAGCCCTCCTCTAAAAATCAGGCCGGAAAACCAAGAATCCACCAAAAAACACTTTTTAAAAAATTAACATTCTATGAACAAGCACTCCCATGCCCAAAATCAGCTTCTCTGCCATCAAGATTAGGCCAGGTTCAGATTTTAACATGGCATGCCAAATTAACTTCCTGTTGACAAAATAATACACTTAACTGAAACGAGTCGGGGTAAATTCGAAGGATTTTTAAGGAAGTTTGTATAAAGCCCACATGATTTAAGGACATTTATCCTGCCACTGAAATGAACATCTATTTTTAATTTTGATGAGCATAAAGGGAGGAGACGAAGGTTTAAATTGTCAGGTTGAATTTCAAGTTTATCTGGTTCTTTATAGTTTTAATAATGATTGAGTTGTGTAACTAGAGAAATAGGAGAGGCAAAAAATAAGTAAACTACATAAAGGTTTTTCTTTATTGAGTTAAAACCTAACGTTACATAAAACTGTGATTGGTAAAGGAAGCTAACGTCAGAGGAAATGTGCCATCAAGCGTGGGAAACTTTACTGGAAGGATTCCTGACTCCGTTCAGCTTCAGCAGATCATGGACATATTTCCTGGAGCTGAAGAATATTTAACCATTTTATGTCAGATTTCGTTTAGCCTTCAGGCCAAAAAATATCTTGTAATGTCCTTCACCTTGCTGCAGGTGGGAATGTTTCTCTGAGGGCCGGATTAAATGTGATGCAAAGATTTTTATGGCTGCAGATAAAGAAAACTAAGAGCTGACATCAGAAGACCCCTCCTGTACCGAGCCGCTTGTCAACATTATCTCCACTTGTTCAGTTCAGTGATAAGTGTACAGATGGTGATGCTGAACCTTAGGCAGATAAACCCAGCGGTGGCATCATGGTGTTTTTTTAAACAATGCACATGAAATGCATCTGCTCTGTCAAACAATTTCTAAAAGATAAAAGACTATCTCTGCAGGAGAAAAAAGGAAAAACACAAGAAACAACTCTTCAGTAGTTTAATACTGAGAGATGAACCCTGCTTTTTGACATTTTAGTCTTTTATTTACAGTTAGACACAATGCACTCATCAGTCAGCTTCCACAACTGAACAGTCTTGTCTTTCACACTTGTTTCTTAAAAAGCAACACATAGAGTTTTACACTTTGGTGCCTTCCAACAGCTCCTAATTCATCCTGTCTCTTGGTCTCTTGGTGTTGATTGGTCCCAGGTCTCACTTTCTTTTCATCACTTCCTTCGATGATGTCCTCTGATGTTTCTTTTCCTAATCCGTCATGGTCCATGTTCAAAATGGCTGATGTGTGGATATCCAGGTCCCGGCGTGTGACACGGTGCGTAAATCTAAACGCTGCCATTGAGTGACGCATTAGATGTGAAATGCGGATTCTCCTCCTCAGGACGGTGCTGGGCTACAGTGCTTCCAGTAATGGAAAATTCTAAATGCCATCAAACAACCCAGAAACAAATTTTTAAGGTCATGAAGTTACATTGTGCAGCTTTGAATCCCTACGACTGAACATTGGCAGATTCTTTGACTTTGCCCCTTTCCAAGGACGACTTATCTCGCATCCGACTTGCATTCTGTCTCTTCCCCGAGTTTTCTCAAGTCATAAAAGTCCCTTGATTTTCACTTTCTTTTCCTTTCCCTTTTCTTTGCTGAATCAGCCCTGATGAGCATCCAAAACGACTATGTGTTCATATTCAGTTGCTGAGTATCACACGATGCCGTAAAGCAAAAGAAAGATGTCACCCGATGCTCCGGGTTGGGAAAAAGTTAAGTGCCCCAGCTCCAGTACATAATAAATGCTAAAGTTACATCAAAACCAGTAAGAAAAACAGTTTTAAAGTTGGAAACTTGTGTACTGTTGCTTTTAACCCTTTCATGCATGAATAAAGAAACAGTGCCACATGTTTTTTGCATACAGTAATTATCTTCATATTTTACAATTTGTTTAATGTATTTTCATATTTTAATTAAAATCGTTAATTAAATATGCTTCTTCAAATTATGAATATTCTATAAAGAATGTGGATTTATTGTTTTCCCGTTTATCCCAAAATAAAGTTTGGTTATGACAATGTATGAATATTTATATATAAATGTTTATTCTACAGTAAGTGACAGTGTATTGAAAAGTTTAGTAGTGCTGCTTTAATAGTAAATCAAATTAAATGACACAATAGGAGACAGAGATAAACATCCCCTTCATCACACATGCATGAAAACAGTCGCTGAAGTCAGATCAGATTTATTGTAAAAATGTAGGAGATGAAAAAAAGTAACAGCACGTTTAAAATAACATAACCAAACCGACTTTTCCATCCAGCTACATCCACTAGTGTACAAACGGGAACAAACAAATCAGTAGTTGTTTCTCCACCACAGGACGAGCGAACAGATGAGTCAGGCACTTGGAGCAGGGGGACAGGTGTACAAACGGGAGTGTGTGTGGAAATAAAATACATTCAGGAAGAAATGGGAGGGGGGTGAGAATACAGCAAGACGGTGGTTCACACAAGCACATTGGAAGACATTTGGCCAAATTCCACATCAATACAAGGATAAAATCATTTAAAAAGCTCTAAAATAATCTATTTGTCTATACATTGTTCTCATGGAAAACACACATACTAGTGCAGCACCGAACAGCGTGGAGGCCTTCTATCCTGCCATTTGTGCGTGCTGCCGCTCACTTTTTCACCAGTTTTTAACATTTTTGTGCGTCTGTCATAAACAAAAACGACAAACAAAAGGGGGAAAAAGCCTCTTGCGCTCCTTTGCTGACAAAGCCCGAAGTCAGTGCAAACTCTGGTGTCAAGGTGATGTGCCCCCCCCCCATTTGACTTATATAACTCGCTCATGTACACAATGGTAACAATACATCCTCACGAGTTTTCCTAATCGTCTACTTACATGTAACAGTTACAGGTTTTGCGGAAAACACCACAGCTTCTACAGATTTCCACTGATGAGTAACGGTATTTGCAGTGCATGCTACTGAGGCTAGCTAATATCAGAGTCCTACAGGTAAAACATCAAACTGTTTTGTAAATATTCCACTTTAACACCAGATATGTCAGCTAGTGCCTAATGCCGAAGAGATGAAGATGAATGTTTGTGCTGATAATGGACGCCTTCCTCAGAAGGACATCCTCACGGTTAATAACACTCGAATGCCTTAATATCATATTTTATATCTGGACAAATTCTATCATCTACGTTCTTGATGTTCTCTCCTGCTGGCTGTCTTCGAAGGTTGCATACGGTTGTTAATATTGCTGTCCGAAGCAAGCCGCTACATTCAAACCGCCAGCTGGTTTCCCGTGAGCGTCCTCAGAGAGGGGGACGTCTTCAAAGCCGCCCGAGCAGACCGACGGGTGGGAGGGTTACCGTCCGTCTCCTCGGGCCGCTGACTTTAGCAGGAGTGGATTAGAGGGGAGGTGGAGGGGGGGAGGGAGGGTGCTGCTGGTCGTCTGGACTGGAATTACGGGACTAACTGTTGATACAACCGGCGTGTGCAAAAATGGCTGTTTAAACAACCAGTGGCGCCCATTCGCTGGGTGTGCGTCCATACTGGGTGAAGCAGGAGGAGAAGAGGAGAAGAAGAGAGAGATACGTCAGTGGACAGGCTGAGAAAAACGTGCAAAAGCTGAAGCTTGAATAAAATTTCACTCCAATTGTCATATACTGAGAAACAAGGGAATCATCTCATTAAGTGGATGCAAAATAGCCTGCAGTGTTTAACGTAAAGCTAACCAGGACACAGGATGCATGTCAGGTGATAAAACGTTAAAATACGGGTCTGACAACCCAACTTCACGATGCGGTGGAATGACTGGCATCACTACAACATGAAGCTGTGTTGTGACAGAATCCGCCTCGCTGCAGAGCCGAGTCTGCAGAGCTCTCATTAAAGTTTAAGGAGTCATGAGGTCAAGGACCCGACCGATTACACAGGGTGCTCCAGAGTACTGACGCTTCAGGAGTGAGTACGGTCAACATTGGTAATTTAGTTCATTTGGAAAGTTTTTTCAGTTAAATGTCTTCTGGACACTGTGATCTAATAAGTAATTAGTTATGTTAGAACTCAGATCCATGCAGGGATCTTTGCCTCCCTGATGATCTGAGATCTGACCTTATTCATTTACACCTTAATTTAGCTTTTTTAAAGTATCTTAATGGGCATTTTACTAAATTTTTGTTGTAATTTTGCTTGGTTTAATATTCTATCTGCTGTATTATAGGTGAGATGAAATTTGATCTCATTTTACTTGAATTCCTTAATCATTCATATGTACAGCGGTGGTCGATAAATTACAAACTAGCAATACAAATGTTTTTCACTGCTTGCAAATCACGAGGAAACGCAGGACTTTCCTCTGAAAGTTAAGAGCTAGCATTATCACAGTATTAGATGGCACAGTGATAACCTGATTACTCGCGTCCATTAACTTGTTTATGACATCAGAACATAACGTAACATCATTCCATCGAATGAGATCAACCCTCTGCTGACTGCTTTTATTTTGCTCAAAAGCTGATAATGGGAAGAAAAGAGCATGGGAAAGGAGGGAACGCTTGCTCCAGCAACCACTGCTTAGCATGTGAAAAAGTGTTGCAGTGAAAATAAACCGAGGCACAATGCTGGAGGTGAAACCTACAGTGTGCACACAAACCAGATCCGGCAGGTGAGTAAACAGCTGGTGGCCAGACAGGCTCATTTCAAGCAGCCACATGTAAACCATGACCCATAAATCACTCAGATTCAGCACAGCATGATTAACTCGCGTTCTCCTAATTTATCAGAGCAGATGATTTTAACAGGAGAAAAACGTCAAATATCCTCCTTATGAATCAGGTTTAATCAAAGGAATCAACTTCTCAGTCTAAAATTCTTTATTACTTCCTGCTCAGCGCACAGTTTTTGTTTTCTTAAATAATAATCCGAAGATAAATTTACCTGTGGTAACTAGAAAGTAGAGGTCTGTTATCTCAAGATAACACCAGATTTTTTCTTGCTTTTAACTGCAAACTGAATGTGTTCAGGTCTTGTTGGGTCACATAAAACAGAACATGAGGCACTTTAACGTCAATATTTAACAAACTACATTAGAAACCTAGCTGTTTTCTCATAGTAAGGTGATGTAGAGTGCAGAAGGCTGCAGACTGAGTGCTGCTCTCACCTGAATATCAGTAAGCTCTTTGTAGAACCTCCTTGCCAGATCGGGACCGTTCTGCACGGTGGGGATCTGGTATGTCTGAGAAAGCAGAAAGAGGAACATTCAGCCAACATGGTTAAAGTTATAAAAAAACTTTTACTGTTATCGAAGTAGTTATTCAAAAAATCTAATTTCTCCAGACAGATTAAGTTTCTTTTCAGGAAGAAAGGCTTCCAGGTCTGGGTTCCACGTGAAAAGCAAAGAGCAGCTGAGTGAGAAGATCAGCTCCTCTAGTTCCTGTTCAGAGCTTCTACATCTGCTTGTCACTGTGCATTTGTAACTGGCTGCTTGTGAACGCCGCTCTGTGCATGCATGCACCTGCTGGGGAGGTCACACATGTCAGAGCTGCTTCATTTTTAATTCATCTCCTGCACCAGGTTAATCCTGCTCGTGCAGGCCTGACAAAGCTGCAGGAAGTCCTGCAGATTTAGAGGCTTTGACAGAAAAAAAGTACAAAATAGTAACAAGAAAGCATGAATTCAGCTTCTCAGAAGCATGAAGTAAAAGCAGAGCTCTGACCTTCCCTTTGTAGAGGAGGCTGCCGACCGGACAGACCACGCAGGCCGTCCCCGCTCCGAACACCTCCAGGACCCGTCCAGCATCCAGAGCCTGGAGCAGCTCCTTCATGCCCATCGTGCGCTCCGTCACTTTAAACTCACCCTGATGGAGCAGACATGTGGAGGTCAGTAAGAAAACAATGCCTCTGACCAAAGCACCTCTTACAGCTGATTCCTCCGCGAGTGGGACATGATCAACTTTCAAAGAGTGGAGGGATGAATAAGAAAGAATTTCTCAGCTTGGATAAAGATAAATGCAGTAATTGGACTAAAGACGACTCATATATTGTGATGGAAGAGAAACAGTGAGATTCAATTGTACCTAAATGCAAACATGCATAAAAACGGCTAAATAAAACATGAGTGATGCTTGTTTGTGATTGGTCAGCTTACCCAGGATCGGCCCAGGTCCAGCAGGGACTGCCTGGTCACTCCCGGCAGAATGATGCCATCCAGAGGAGGAGTAATCAGCTCTCTCTCTGCAAACACACACACACACACACACACATGCCAATATGTCCAACAGGAAAAACCAGAGACACCTTAAATAAATCCAAATCCAAAAAAGTCTGACCTCCGTCATCGTTGGTCCAGTAGATGAAGAGGTTCATGGTGCCGACCTCTGTGATCTCCTCATCCTGTCCATACAGCCACAGCACCTGCTGACAGCCTTGTTTCAGCGCCTCATTCTGCACGGCTATTGTCGGCCCATAGTTACTGGAGACGAGAGACACACAAATATTTTACTCGACAACACAGACAGATAATAAATGAATACATTTAATTCTCTGTCCAAGGTTTTACAGATTTCTTCTTTGACTTCTTTCCACAAAGATTTGAAACATAACAATTTGGATTTTCCCCAAATGTAGATCTGGGTCAGGGGTCTCTATTTCTAAAAGACAGTGTTTTATTAAGGCTTTCATTTCCTACTTATTTAATTATTTAACCTTTATTTAACCAGGTGAGTCAGTTGAGAACTTATTCTCATTTTCAATGACAATCTTCAGACCTCTGGATTTTTTTACACAGATCTTCCTTAATAAATCAAACTAGTCCTTCTCAGGGAACAGATAAACAGAACCAAGAGGAACATGTGTCCATCAGGAAGATAAATCTAATCAGTGTTAGCAGCAGCCAGTGTTGTCAGCTGGAAATAATTTAGTCTGCATCAAACTTCTTTAACCCTTCATGATACAACATTCTGGGAAATACAGAGTCCAAGAGATGGCATTTAGAAAATATTACAAACTACACCTGGACATTGATTATTTCCATCTTCAGAAAATTTAAGACCATTATGTTGAGTTATTTTATTAATAACACTAGCTTTACTTCCATAAGATCAATATGTCATAGTATAAATCATCCTGAGACATTCTACTCATCAGAGTTGTGATCAGATGAGTAATTCTGCTGCTTTTCTCAACAGGAAAACATTTCAGCAACGTTGGATTCAGATTTTTCCTTAAATAACAAATAAACAAATCTAACGTAGTGAGTACGTGAACCAAAGTGATTCCCAGAATATCTCGGCTCTGCTGCAGCCTCCTGCTAAATCAGGCTCCATAGCCGACGCATTACTTCGTCTTTTGGAGGCTGGAAAGCAGATTACTGTTGGCTTAGTTATGCGTGGGTGTTATGCAATCGCCCAGGAGGTGAGCAGAGTCACGTGGAAACATGACTGCTTACAGGCCGAGTAGAACAGGCAGATTACAGCAGCGACCGGCTAAAATCTTCACACTTTCTGCATTTCATGCCTGTTTTTACACCAAACAAACTGAGGCAGGACTTTTTTTTCCTGCACACTTAGCTCTGATGGCCTGACTGTTTAAAACATGAATGCATTTTCATGCTATAACATACTAAAAACTTTCTGCGATACCTTAGTGATGGAGGTTAATTTCTAAATAAACCTTTCTTTCTGCTCTGACTTCACCCGGACACTGAAGCCCGGCTTTCTAGGCTGCATGCAAACTTGACAATGCAAATAACCACAACCAGGAAAACACTTCAAAGAAAACCAGTTACTCCAGAACCTCTCTGATGTTTGCACATATTTGTGTTTGATTTCATCAAATTATTCAGAAAATGTATCTTAGTTAAAAAAAACAGCTTTAGATGTCCACATCCATAACAATAACTATAAAAATGATGCTAATGTGCATAAAAACATTTTGTTTACAGCGACACCAAGCAGCTCTTTAACAACCAGATGTATGCAGGAGCCGAAAAGGCTCCCGATTCTAATCAGATCTCAGATATTTACAGAAGAAAAAGAACCAGTAAGAAGTTTCTTCGGCTTTTATTTTAGTTTTTTTCTGTCTAGTCATGGAGGAACAACTAAGGCTCTAACAAGAAACTCTACAGGTGAAACATCTTCTCCCAACACTGACGGCTGGATGCACACTGCTGCCATGCTGACTAGAAACTCTGTCTTCTCATTCAAGTTATAGACAACTTCCTTTCCAAGAAACTCTAAACTAGTTTGGTTTCAGTACCAAACATCAAACACAGAAGAAAGTCAGTGCAGGATCAGAAACCCAGAGACTCGATGTGTTCAACCAGAGCTGAACTCACCCTCCCATCTTGTACGCCCCGACGCCTCCTCTCCAAGCTCGGACGAACGCCGGATCTGCCAGCAGGGACACCGGGTTGAAGGATCCCGTTGTGAAGTAGGGTCCCACCGGGCCGATGATGACAAAGATCATCGCTCTTCCGGGCCGGGAGACGCCCAGAGATGGCTGGAAGAGAGGTAAGTAGCAGGAAGGCTTCCATCATTTCACCAGCTCAGCCAAGGGAGGCAGCTGCTCACAGGTGGGCCGGCAGAAACTCACCTCAGTTCCGATGAAGGTGGGTCGGATGTAGAGGCTGGCGTCCTGGGAGTACGGGACCCAGTCCTTGTCAATCTCCACCAGCTTCCTGATGCATTCCAGCATTTCGGCTTTATCGAACAGCTGCAAAATAAGAACACACATTCCCAACAAAGTAGGGACGTTGATTAGAGAAACAAAAGATTTTTACATTTAACAATATGCGATACTTTTAAACACAGCCTTAACCTAAAAACATCTTTCTGATCAAATCCATGATCTGGTGTTTGCTTAAAATAAGGTTACACTATAATATCGTATTAACTATGAATCATTAGGACTTGTGCTTCATTTCTATTCCACTCCTATCGTGTCACCTACTTGTAATTAAATCCACAGAAAAAAAGCCTATTAATAGAAATCAAGACTGAACCCACATTTCTTAGTTTGACGCAGCTGTTTTTGTGAACACAGTGTGTGGAATAACTGCAACAACACAACGGTGCAGTAACTGGAAGACGCTGTATGTCAGACTTACTTCACTGTAACCCGATGGGAGCCGATGCTTCTCGCTCCGAGTGAAACCTGATCCAGGAACTTCAGGTTCCTGACTAATTTAAACGCGTTAAGAGGCTGGAGCCAGCTTTGTGATATGGCAAAGCAGATTGTTCTACAGAAGGGTGAACATGCTCGTTTCTGACCCACGGCTGCAGGTCTGTAATTACGATGAAAACGCTGCCTTCAACTCAACATGGCAGCGTGGGTTCAGACTCACAGGAAGGGAGCTTCTGTCTGCACTTCGGTGCATCCTCTCCATGTTCAGCATGGGCCTGAACAGACGGATGTGGTTGTCGACCCCACGGAAAGCCTTCATCCCCTCAAACAGCTGGAGAAAAGGAAACGCACACTTTAGTTCACACTTTAAAGGGAGAAAAAGGGGCCAGTCTGTGAAGATGCTCCGTCCTTACCTCTACGGAGTAGTGCAGGGCGGAGCAGGCCGGATGCAGCGACAGGTTCTGGAAAGGTTTGATCTGCGGCGCCTCCCAGCCGTCCTTGTCCGACCAGTTGATGATCAGCATGTGATCGGAGAACTGCTTGCCGAACAGCAAGGTGGAGGGGTCGGGCTTGGGCTTGCATGCCGGGTTGCGTTCCACGGTGAGATCTGCTGCCTGAGGTGGAGATGGACAAGCGAGCCGGAGAAAAAGAAAAGGACGGGAAGGAGAGAACAGCGGGCCACGAGTGATTGGTTTTAAATCAGAGTTAATGACACGGCATGCTTGAGCACATTCAGTGGAGAGTTATGCAGACAGTTAAGATACTGACTTGTCTGGTCAATTAATCAAGATCAATTAAAACAGAATTACGTAATTTAAACAGGAAGATAGGAAGAGGAAGAGAGGGGGGAAGAAAACTTTAAAATACAAGGCCAAAAGTTACTTCCTTCTTTCACTGATGCTTTAGATATAAATCCTGTTCACTAGAAAACAAGGCACAGTATCACTTTAAGAGACAAAGACAAATATTTTCTATATTACCTTAAAGGAGCTAGCAAACCGCAGCGAGCCAAAGGAAAAAGGGAGGGCCTGAACAAGTCGGGCATGCAGTGCCTGCAAATGAACCACAACAAAGCTCTTGGACATCAGTAACAAAGTTTTACCCGGCAGTTTGCAATAATACCTTCCTCCCGTGACAATTTCTCCGGTTACATGTTACACATTGACCCTGGCACCGAGTTTCACACACCTACACTCATTTTGTCCTTACGTCACAGCATGCATTGCTGACCATGGCAACTGCTGCCAAGTGCTGAAAATAGAACGAAGGGTACTGTTTTGTAAAATGAGGACTGCAAGGTGACAGGCTGGTGGACAAAGGGCTCCACAGTCAGACATCAACAGCAGATACACCAGTATGTGCCTGATCATCCCAATAGTTTCACTACCTTTCAGCACCTCATGAAAAAAACAGGTTTTTTTCTCTCTCCAAGCACTAAAGGGTTTAAAAACAGGTCAAACTGGTTGTTTGGAGTCTGCATATTGTAAACGGGTTGAATGCATTGATAGATTTTTAAATAAAATGTTTGTGCTGATCTGCACCCATCCAGTCTGGCCTCTGTGGCTTGTAACAGTGTAATTACTGCCTGCACAGAGCAGCTCAGAGGAGGAGCATAATAAAGTGTGCCTTTTCTTTTATGGATGATGCAAGATGTGTCTTGATTGCCACCATTATCAGATGTAGTCAAACACACGTTTTACTGTGACTTCCATAATAAGGCATTAATAAACGTGGCGACTGACCTGCTATCGTGTTTTTTTTTTCCATTTTGGATTAACGTGGATTTGCAGCAGAGTTGCATCAGCAAGGACAAGTAGTCTTTGCTAACATATGATCCAAGAGGGACCGAACGACCTCGTAATAACAGACATAATAAAAATAAAGACTTTGCATGTTTTTCTTGTATACATATTTAATTTAATACATTAACCTCTTAAAATCTGAATATTTACATAACCCTGCCGAAATTCTCGCAAGCCCTTGCGGACTTCTGCAAATTAAGCCCTCGGTTATCTTTAAAAGCGAGTTTAATTTCTCCTGTATGGATAATAAATTCCTTATTCCTTAGTTCACGGTCTCCTCTATGCATTTGTTTTTTTTATGTTTTGTTTTTTTCTATGCGTTGTCTGTGAAGGCGGGACTGCGCCCGGGCGCGTGAAGCAGCAGACAAACAGGAACTATTATCTTCGCCCCCCATTAGCAGAAGATTTGTCGATGATTTACGTGAATCATTAACCCGGAGAAGCAGTGCACACAGATAACCAGACAGACATGGTCAATAAACTCACCGTCCGGAGGGCTGCCATCTCTGCGTACCGCTGATAAACCAGATTATACGTTCGTGGGGAAACAAACGCTTAAAGTAAACTTGAGTTCCGCTCAGCTGCAGACAGACATCCACAAAATTCCTGCACAAAAAATGCCCTTCAGGACAAATCAGAGATTCTTGGCCTATTAATTTAGGAATACTTTTAACTGCTTGTAACGTATGTATAATCTCTTAACAGTTTCTGGGTTAATTTGTTTTTTCCAGAAATCACTGACTGTTCGTTGGAAAGACAAGAAGGTTAATAGATGAGAAGCGTCACAAAATAAACGTGAATAAAACACATGGACCGGTTTTATTAACCAGTTGTGACTCTGGAAGTTGCTGGAGGCGTGTCAAAAAGTCCTGCGTCTGACTGGCCAAGTGAAAGAGAGGGTACTGTAGGTCAAAAAGGCTGATGCTGATTGGTCGATCAGTGGGGAGGGTGCAGGTCACGTGTCTGCATCGGAGCCTTCCAAGCCACTTGCTGGCACTGAATGCCAAAGTCTCGCTTTAACCAGGCAAAACAGAGGACTCAAATAAAATTGAAATTACACTTTATTTTACAGCATTACAAACTTTGATTTTAAAGACATTTGGTGTTTGATTTAGTCATGTAACCCGCACATATTAGATATGTTAGCATTAAAGCGGCTGCTCCTCAGCCATGGTGAGTCTCTGAAGGGCAGGACAGTCATGGTGGGATCTGGCTCTTGAAGCCATAGTTGAGTTCAGCTCCTCCACTAAGCAGGAGGTCGATGCCGGTGCAGAAAGTGGCGTCAGCAGCCAGGTAGAGGGCAGCCAGTCCACACTCAGCCTCTGTCCCCATCCGACCCATCAGCTGGTTTTCAGGACAAAGCAGCACATGTGAGCGGTTGCAGAGGGTTTATGTTGTGATAACGCATGCATGTGTGTGTGTTCATACTGCTACAGCTGTTTCCACAGCTGCTGCTGAGCTGTAAAATCAGCTTGACTTCCATGTAATTACTCAACCCAAACCTACAAACTTGTTCAGTGTAGGTATACTAGAAGGACCCCTACCCACTTAAAACATCCGATTCTTCACAATCCAACAACAACAATAAAGTCTTGGTCTCAACAACAACAATTAAAATCAACGACCCTGTGACCCCCTCGGAGCTGACACAATTGGCCTCAAGCCTGCCAATATAAATAATTCATTGTATACAGACTCCAGCAGCTTTAGATGGTTTTTTAACAGCAGGCAAAATAAAGGCCTTTTGAAGAAATTCTTTGCCTCTTTTCAGTCAGATCCAAGTGTTGATGGTTACAGCTCTGGATGGCCAGTTTGCTTCATTAACACAACATTGCATGTGTGCACGTAGCCAGAGAACGACCCATCGCCTTTAACGACTCTGGTTTTCCAGGTTAGCCGTTGCATCTGCTGAGCAGAAACCACGACTTCAACCAAAACTTTCCTGCTGGAATGAATACTTCAGTCCACGCCATCCATATTCAATCAGCTGCAACACTCAAGGCTCTCTCAGGACAACCAGGCTGTCTCATTGAAACAGACTTTTACATTTCAGCAGCTCACCTGAGCATTTTCTCCCTTTCTGATGGCGTCTGCAGCATCTGGTGTCTGTTTTGCCAATTCTTTCCAGAGAGGGGTCATCACGTTACCTGGCGAGATGCTGAAACAGAAATCGGCCATAATTAGATGAACAAATCACGACTGAATTAAAAAGGTTCAATATAAGTAGGTTCTTCAGACTATTACAAACTTGATTTAATAGTCAATGTTTTTGATAGAGACATTGACTTATTAGTAAATGGCAATTTGTTGTTGTTTATTATTCAGTTTATATTATTTCATAACCTTGTTCAAACTCTTATTGAAACTTATTTGTCAAGATGAGCTGCAATAGTGCAAAGAACAATAAAAAAAAACAATTTTTTTTTCTCTCAACAGCATTATGTTGAAACATTTGTACTTCAAAGTTTTAAAATGACCATCAAGAGATGACTGAAAACTACACCGGATAACCCAAATGACCGTTGTCATGTATTAAAACAGACATTTTCTATCTACAAACCAGAGAGGCTGGTTTAAGGAGGTAAAATTAAGACCCTCTGAGGTGTAGACATAGGCAGAAGTAGACAGTAATAGTAACTTAATAGTACATTTTTAAGTAAATACAAGCTAAGTGAGCTCCACTTTACAAAAATTTTGAACCTTTTTAATGTTTGACTTAAAATACTGTTATTTTTTTATCTTTCATCCTATTTATTTACTGTCTGTTCATATCCTGGACAGACAATTCGTATGTATATACAAATGATGTCAGATTTCCTTCTTGTCCAGTAACTCAAATAAAAAAAATAAAAAAACAGCCTGTTGTCCAATTCTTGTACATTTGTAGTTGTATTTATTAATGTTAAATGTCTCTACAGAAATAAACCAAGAATAAACTCAAATCTGCCTCTTGTCTGTTACATCCCATTGCATCCGTCGTGCCTTTGGAAATATCAAAAGGATGTTTGTATCTAAATATTACCGTCCCATGCAGGTGAACTGAAACTAAACTTCATGTTGGAAAGGACCAAAGTGATTAATAAAAAATAAAAAAACTTGACAAAAGTACAGTATCAAGCAGGTAAAAGAATGAATTGAGAGCAAAAGAAAATTTTACCCAAGTCTAGTGACTAACTACAACACTGTGAAAAAGTCTTGATAAAGCTTCATTATTTCTAAACGGCCATGAAACGTCAGATAAGAGCAGCCGTTTACTGAAACATGCAAAGTACAGGATATGAGACAGAGGCCGAGGGTAGTGAACTTGTCAGACGCATTTGAGCCGCTTTATTCTTTAACAGCCTTAATAGTCTTCAACAAACTTTCTTCCAATTTCTTTCAAATCTCCAGGAATAGTTCTCCAGGCTTCTTGAACTTTCCAAATCTCAGAATAATAAAGAGGGTTTATTACGTCCTCTGTCATGGTGATCCGCAACTACGTCATTAATGTTCCAAGTCCAGGGAGGATTCATTCCTCCACTGCCACTGATTTTCACTCCAGTTCTTGGGACACCCATCCCCCTTTTTTTGTAAAGCCTGAATCCTTTATGAGTCAGTAAGTGGCAAAAAGAAAGATGTCTTTTTGAAAAGGGTCAGGTACAAGGACTGGACTGAAAATAAGTAAAAAGAATAGCGGCTGACTAAGACCTCCAGAAAGAAAGGAGTGCCACAGCTCAACTGAACAATTACACTGGATCAAGACTTTTGCTCAGTTCTCTCATAGAATCCGTTAAGAGGTGTGAGAATGTATGTAAGTGATAAACTGGACATGCAGTGAAAGTGGAGTCAGTGCTGCAGAGTTTCTGTGATGCCAAACTGAAGAAACCAGTTTTCCTCACCAGTTCACTCTCACATTATACCGACTCTCATCCACAGCCATGGCCTTCGTCAGGGAAATGATTGCCCCCTGGTGGAGAAAATATCACATTACAGAACTCATCGTTGTGATTGAGATTTTAGGAGTGATGGAACCTCATGCTGCGGTGACATTTCCTCACTTTAGTGGCAACATACGGCGCGGCATCCTTCTGACCAATGGTGCCTACGAGACTGGAGACATTTATGATGTTTCCCTGACGCTGCCGAAGATACGGTAAGGCAAACTGCAGGGAGCCAAGTCACAGGTTAGCAAGTTTTAGTGGCCTGACCACACATGCACACACAATAAAAGTGAGCTCAGTGTCACTTGATGCAGAGCTGCTGAATTCCTGGAGCTCCCAGGTCATTTTCATTAAAAGCCATTCACAGAGTTTAATGGAAATCTCACATGTACAAACTAAATTCTATTGAATTCTGACTCTACTTTGACACTTTTAAAGTTTCATATAAAATATTTTCCTGTGTTCTGTGGGGATGCAGTCTGCTCGTATACCAATACACAACACAGTTATCAGAGTGGGATAGATCCAGATTAGCACTGCTGCACTACTGTTATAATTTGATCTGGATTAATCTCTTAAATGCTGCATTAAAATGTAATATTTAGGGCCCTGGAGATGCCCCCACCCCGGTATAAGAAAATGATTATGTTGTAGACTAGGTAAGCCTGTAAACGACAATCAGATATCTGATCCATCATCTGATCCTTGTGTAAATTGTTTATGAAATTGCAGAACTGTGTGAGAAAAAAAATGAAGATAACGTTTTAAATTTACAGATGGTACAACTTCTATGAGCTGAAACTCAGCAGTTTTAAATGGGGGCTGAAACTTTGTTTGCTGGCTTTTATAACAGTGTTATATCCTATGTTCTAAAGGATTTTTCCTTTAATTTTCTGATTTCATTTTTGTTTTTGATACTTCTTAATACATTTTCTGCATCCCGCTGTGATGTTTCTGTTTTCTGTAAATCACCTTGAACTGTCCTGTACATGGAATATGCTATACAAATAAACTTGCCTTGCCTTACATAGTATGATTAAAAGCTCTGTTTCAGAACTTTTCACTTGTAAAAAAAAAAAAGAATCCTTGAAAGTTTGTTTTTATAAAGATTAACATTTTCTCCATAAATCATTTGCACAAAAGTGTAAGAATTTTACTTTAGATGCCAAGAAGTAGCTGATGAGGTTCAGGTTCAGCAGATCTCTGAACTCCTGTGCTGTGGTGTCATCAGTGGGTTTGTGGGGAGGGTCTGAACAGGAAAGAGCCAAAAACATGCACAATCACTATTTCAGCGGCAGATGCACCCTAAGGAACTTATTTCTGCAGCAAGGAGAAAAACGTGAGACTCACGCCAGCCAGCGTTGTTGACCAAACAGTCGATGTGTCCATAATGCTCCACTGTGACTGCAATCAGTCTCTGCAGAGACAATCAGAGCCACGGGTGAGACATAAATGCACTAATCTAACACAGAGTCTACCTCCAATTTAACTGCCCGGGGTAATTTAGTAATCCTGGCTACATGCATAAAGATACACGTGGTGTCTTATCATGAACTCCAGATTGGGACTGTACCTTGAGGTCTTCTTCTTTGGAGACATCACACCTGACAAATCTGCATGAACCGGGTCCCGTTATGTTCAGCTCCGCCTCCAGAGCTTCACCTGCTGCGCCTAAAACACGCGCGACATAATAAAACCTAAATCTGATTTACAGTCACGTTTTATGTGTGTTATATAGATCTGATACAGTCTACATTTTTACATTTAATGAACTAAACGTGTCACAATTTTCCAGTCTCACTGACCTCTTGCACAAAACACCACTTTGGCACCATTTTCCACTAAAACGGAAATAACACGGAAAAACATTTAGTGCGCTACTTCCGACACCAACCACATACAAAGCCAGCAGCGTGAATGTGAGCAGTTATCATACCAAACGCTTTGACAATCCCTCTGCCAATCCCTTTGGATCCTCCAGTGACAACAACAACTTTGTTGTGGTAGCGGAGGGACATTTTAGCTGCGCTGCTGCCAAACAGCGCGAGCGGATAGACCGCAGAGGACCAGGAGCGATGAGTCAGCAACGGTCAAAGCTCATCCTCTTCCACTTTGTCCGAAAAAAAGAAAAAGGCACCGAGTGTAACCAGGGATTTCTTGTTTGTGAGGTTCAAAGTTCCACAGAAAAAAGGGGTTTCTCTGCTGCGTTCAGGTGCGTCCGGAACGTTTGGAAATCACAACTTTTCACTAAAACCTTCCATAAAGTCAGAAACAATAAAATGTAAAAGTATGGTGATGTACACAGTGGTTCTGGACTGTTTGGAGTTAGAAACTGAGCCAATTTAAGAGAAAGACCTCATTTGTGTGACACCTTTTCAGAGAAAGTTATTGTGTTTAGCTAAGCAATCAGTTCGATAAAAATTGTTTGATATGGATATAGGCCTGAGAGAGTGATAAAATGTCAACACTCCAAACTGTGTTAATCATAAACATTTAGTTTTAAACATATAAAATAACACAGAGTTGAAAAGTCCAAGATGTTTCTGCTGACACCAGATTGAGGAAGCATCAGTCTAGTGTTTTATAAAGAAATGACACCTCATTTATTGTAAAAGATGTTAGCCAGGGCTTATGTTCAGCAGCTCTTTGTAAAGCCACATTCACAGGCAGCAGGGAAATAACTCTCTGAGACATCAGCAACACAACAACTAAGCCAGCAGAAAAATCTTATTTACACAAATCATTTCTGCCTGATTTGATTTTATGGCTCCAGACTGATTTCTTCCAGTCACTTATACTACTCTATGATGCCCAATATTAATGATTTCCACATCCCAGCTGCTTCCCACCCCTAAACAGATTTGATCCTAATTTTACAGTGTCAGACATGGTGCTGTTTAGTTTCAAGTATCTTTTACAACTAACCAAAAGTTGATTTTTGCATGTCCAAAAAGTGTTTATTAAAACCTTTTTATGCGAATCAAGTTTTTTAATTAGACAAAAAATATATTACAGATACAAGCAGGAGGCAAAAGCTGTCAAATAAAGCAGTGAATCTTAAATTGTTTAAAACTTACAGCTATCCAGCCAGAGATTTGAAAGATGTAGATTGTCTGTGTCTCTGAGACGATGTTAACATCCCGGTTACAGCGTTTTATGAAAACTCCACTCTGAATGTTTCACCTGCTGGTATCACAGTGAAAGGCAGCAATGCAAAGGTAATCTGGAAGACATAAGGATAAAACACAGTTTTTTGTGGGAAAGTACGTTATGTTGGGTAGCTGTCACAGCTGGGAAAAGCAGAACAGCAACAGTTTATTCACCCGAACATCAGATGAAGCTATGAATAAAAGAAATGTCAAAAACCTTTTAACTTTCTATAAAATGAGGTGAGAGTTTATGC
Organism: Craterocephalus amniculus; assembly: GCA_036024015.1. Lineage (NCBI taxonomy): Eukaryota > Metazoa > Chordata > Actinopteri > Atheriniformes > Atherinidae > Craterocephalus > Craterocephalus amniculus. The sequence continues at coordinate 12,649 of JAVQJG010059418.1, read as the reverse complement.
TAGTTTAGTTAGCACAAAACAAATTCATTGCTTCACTTGCAAAATAGCCTTCATAAAAAAAAGATGCAAATCCAAGATAATTTCATACCTTTGAACAACGGTCTACTTCAGTACTTGGAAAATTGTTCACATGTTTTTGTTTGTTTTTTCCAAGAAGGAGTTAAAAGTCCAAATCATGCAGGCACAAGACAGGAAGGTAGCCATCACAGAACTTAGTTTAACTGATTCATCAGGGAAACAATACAGGGAGCAGCTGGAGATTCAGATAACTGACAAGTCTGAACAAAACTAAAGGTAGAAGGAGACGTTGGGACATAATCCCAGGACAAAGAGACCAGGAAGAGCCACAGAGCTCAGGAGACAGACAGACAGACAGATTAGAGAGGGCCCTGAGACACTGAAAACAATCGAGACAATCACAGGAGCCTGTGTGGGAGAAATATATATGAGTATATATACACCACTAGATGTCAGTAATTGTTAAAACATGTTGATTAAGATATTAAACAAGATTATTAATCATGAATAAAAAGCCAAAGTGTCTGAACAGTGACTTAATGTTCTGGTGAAAGCCTGAATGAGCCTGTCCTCATTTAAACATCATCCAATCACGTCGACGTCTAAACGTCCAAAGACCCGTAGACATGTCCAAAGTTGCATTGTGAGACAAGTTACAAAGTGAGACATACTGCTACTGAGATTTTTGTTATGGTTTTATTTGTAAAGCACCTTTCATGCACAAGACAATTCAAAGAGCTTTACATAAAACTTTGAAACCATCACAGCAGGGCACAGAAGAGGCATTTAAAAGTCCTTTGAAAAGAAACTTTAAATAAAGTTGGAAAATGCAAGTATAAGATAAAATGCATTGAATAAAAGTTACAATGTGAAAAATGAATAGTTGCTTTCATAAAAGACATCCACGAATAGAAACATTTTTAACCCTGATTTAAAACAGCTGAGTTTCCTGCATTTCTTCAGGGAGTTTGATCCACATGTGAGCAGCATAAAAACTGAAGGTTGCAAATTTATCTTTGATCTATGTCTTATAAATAGTTGGAAATGAAAGAACTACCACTACTTAAATTTACATCCATCTATCTATCTATCTATCTATCTATCTATCTATCTATCTATCTATAGCTGTGAGAGAGAGACAGACAGAGAGGTCTCCATCCTACCATACTGTAACTCAGTGTCAGGGCAAGAAGAAGCTCCAGTTACTGCCATCTTTTCCAACCTAAGAGGTCTTTGCTTTTCATAGATTAAGGTGAGTTTTATCAGAACTCCAGGAGTCTGTTTCCACCTGTTCTTGCCATGCACTTCACCCCAGTCTCAGATTGCCACCACCACATGAAGTCAGCCTATGGTTCTTCAGCGATGTGCTTGTGGTCATCCCTCTGAGTATGAAATTGTTTTTACCCTCTACCAGACAGTAGATTCATAATCCCCATGAAGCAGAACGAACTGCACTTGTATAGGAATGAAATTTTTGGTTGTAATACTCAGAGATGCTGATTTAAGAGTTAATAGCTATGATTTCTGATATTTTTCCATGGCAAGTAGCAAAAAGATACTTTAAACCAACCATCATATGACATAAATAAAATAATTGCAAATATCTTTTAATCTGAAGTTGGAAAATAGGTAAATAACATTAAAACACTTCATTAAGCTAAAAATCTAAAGAACGTCAACAGTTAAAAACTCTGAATGAGCATTTTCTGGTAACTGTAGTTTTACTGCACGTTTAAATGTTCATATATGTTCTTATTCTGTCCTCAACAATTCACAGGCTTCAATTTTTTCTTCTGCAAAAGCCAGCGAAAAGATTTCAGATTTCATTTATTGCCGAGTAATGAAAGACACTACGAGCCAAAAATAACAACAGGCCACAAGTTATTGAGTGTAAGTCAGGATTAGACACAGCGGTCTGCTCTCTATTTACAGTATGCTATAATCTGTTTTTATTAGTTCTCCTGCTTGTGCCACATGAAAGGGAAAGCCGATGTGCACGCAGACATGTACAGTATGTTTAAGGTAGAGCGGGGAGGTTGAGAGGTCAGCACTTTAGGACAGGAAGGTTTGTTGGGGCATGAAAAAAAAGAAGCCGGCGCAGGGAGCAGAGGCAGGAGCCTTCTTGGAGCTGGAGAGGGGTCAAAGATTGAATTTCTTCCCTGCAGCATTCCCCGAGTGGCGCGCTGAGCGTGAGAGAGCGCGCAAGGGTGCAAGTCAAGACAGTGAGTGACCTACAAACAAGCTTAACTTCACCCAGGGCTGCAGATTAACACCACAGCGGCCCCTGAAGGAGCCCACCGCCTCCTCCCCGCCGCTCAGGAAGGAGGGACCGTTGGGAGGGCTTTCCTGGACATCGCCATGAAGGACCTGGTAGAGAAGCTGCTGCAGACGGAGGGAAGCGTCAGCACGAGAGACACCTGGAGGTGGAGGAACAGCCAGAGAGTCATGGTTCCTCTCTGGAGGTGGGATTAGTGGGAACCAGTGGAGCAGGCAGGCAGACAGGTGAGAAGACGGGTCACGCTCGCTGTATGTAAGGAGAGTTTTTATGGCTCATTTCATGAAACTTAGAGAAGATTTATAGGAGAAAAGTGTGAAAATGGGCAGTTTTGACCTCTGTTAGACGGAACTACGTTTGGTTTATCATACACTGTTGTTTATAAGATGCACATGACTTAAACTAAACCAAAATATCAGAATATTCCTGCACCAAATCCCTGTTTTAGATACACAGATTTTATGACAGTTTCTCCCATTAAGCCCCTCTTTTGGAGAATATTTTTCATGTTCTTGAATAAATGTATTTATTATTCTGATGATACATTATGTGACCCGTCAATAACATTATTCTGTATCTACGCCTGAGTTTGCATCCCGTCATGATTCTCATTTCTTCGCTCCAGAAGAAAAGCGCATCAAAAGAATCGAAAAAGCCAAATATCCAACATCGAGACATGCATAACCAAGACAAAGGGGAGGAAATGGATGGAGGGGGGGACACGGATGAAAAGCAGAAAGCAGAGGAGGCGAGTGATGAGCAGAAGCAGAGCAAAGACAAGCTCAACAAGCTGGAGAGGGAGAGCGGCGAGAAGGAGCCGAGGAGCGGGGCCCGGAAGGAGAGCCGGCGGCCCTGCACCTGGAGGAGCGGCTGGGCTCTGACCGAGCGCCTGGCCATCAACGTGTCGGGGATGCGCTACGAGACCCAGCTCCGAACCCTGGCTCAGTTCCCTGACTCCCTGCTGGGCGACCCCCGCCGGCGCCTACGCTACTTCGACCCCCTGCGGAACGAACTCTTCCTGGACCGAAACCGCATCTGCTTCGACGCCATCCTCTACTTCTACCAGTCGGGCGGGAGGCTGCGGAGGCCCGCCAACATCCCCCTGGACATGTTCCTGGAGGAGCTGCACTTCTACGAGCTGGGGGAGGAGATCATCGACCGCTTCAAAGCGGACGAGGGCTTCCCCAAAGAGGAGGAGAGGCCTCTGCCCTCCAAAAAGTGGCAGCAGCACATCTGGATGCTGTTTGAGTATCCCGAGTCTTCCGGCGGTGCCCGCATCATCGCCATCATCAGCGTCATGGTCATCATCATCTCCATCCTCATCTTCTGCCTGGAGACGCTGCCCGAGTTCAGGAACGAGAAGGAGCGGAGGGAGGTGAGGATGGGTTGCAGGGTGACAAACGTAGGAGATGACAGCGGCTTGTGTAATGAGACAATGAGGTGAGGGAGAAGCAGGCAGAGCTGACAGAGCAGGCTAACAGCAGGATGTGATGAGGTGAGCACAGGACCACAAGTGCTGACAGGTGTCGCCTCGCCCAACGTAAACAGGACGACGTCTTTATCTGCTCCATCAACGCTCAGCTTAAAAAACAAAAAAAGCTCAGAATCAGGACTGGAGGAAGCAGGAAGGACAGGCAGCAGGGAGAGGAGTTTTTCCTGAGATTATTTTGGACTCGTCATTAAATCCGATCCACTCTGGCCACGGGGAAGGAATGGAGGGGACGAGCAGAGCAGTTAAACCACGGGCGGAAAAAAAACAAGAGCGGGGAGGCGGGCAGTCACAACAGGCCGGATGAAGGTTTACTTTTAGAGGAGGGAGACGGCGAGGAGATGCTTCGCCCCTTCCGCCAATCACAGCACAACCTGCCGGACCGACGGGGCATTTAGATAAAGTGATACCTTTTAAAATGAGTGAGAAATGAGAGCGAGAGAAGGGGCTTAGAAGTGGACAAGCAAGTGTGAAGGCAAGCAAAGAGAGGCAGTCTCACATTACCCCTCAGAGACCCAGCGGGCTATATATAGATGAAGGACAACCCTTTGAGTGCATCAACACATAAAGCAAAGTCCATATTAATAAACGCTGTGAGTCACCGGCATGGAAAAGATGGTGGCAGATCAACTTTTCTGATGACTGCCACAGGATGAAATTAGCCTCATGCAGCCCAGAGACGAGACCGATTCTGGGAGTTTGGGGAGCAGAAAGGATCGCTGCAAACCCCCCCGAACCTTACCCCGGGATTTATGCACTCTGATAGGATCATGCTGCACATCAGGGGTGTCAAACTCATCTAAGTTCAGGGGCCACATTCAGCACAAGTCAATCTTCACTGGGCCGGACCAGTAAAATAATAGTATCATCATCTCGTTTCAGAGCTAAAATGCAAATATATCATCAATATGTTTATATTTAATGGAATAAACTTTAGGAAAACAGGACAAAACCTGGATGTTCTGGAGAAAAATAAGTAACATTATTTGGTCTCAGTTACACATTTACATTTTTTTTATTTAGAGATTTAATTTTTTTGTTTTCTATTTTTATTGTAGCCCATACATCTAAAAAAAATGACATTGTATGAACTTTTAAATATATCTGAATATGAAAAATAAATGAAAATATCTAATTCTTAAATTAGAAAAAAATATGTATGGAATTTATATAAAACCTATTTTATATGTTTATTTTGCGTTCAATTTTCATTTATGTTTTCTTCCTAAACTACACTTAAAAATTACAACCTACAAATCTCCATGGATCTAAAAAAATCACAAAACTTTACGTAATTCATACTGAGGGCCAGATTGGACCCTTTGGCGGGCTGGTTTCGGCCTCCAGGCCACGTTTGACTTCTCTGCTCTACTGTAGATGATCAGTGCACTTAAATAAGCATCTAAAAGCACAATCAGCCAATGGAAACCCAGTGGAAAACCTCTCACCTGCATTTAATAAGTTTGATTATAATAACAGGGAGATTGTGTGCGAATAGTTTTATGTGACCTTCAGAAAAAAAGACCCAGCTAGCTTTGAAGCCACTTGAGCCATTGTGTCCAAATAAATGAGGCCAAAAGTTGGATATCAGAGACGGAACCCATCTGAGTGAGTATTTCCTGTCGTTGCACATGTAAAAACCTCCTGATCATACGGAAAGTAATGGGACAGAAAAGTGATACTCAAAGCAAGAGCTCAGTTTGCAGTTTATTAGGTCCATCCAGCGGAAACTGATGTAATCCAACCCACAGGCCCCGCTGTAAATCCTCCTTTCATGAAGGTTGTAATGCTCAGTGCGAGCATTTTTTCAGCCATATGCTTATTTTACAGCATAAATTTCTAATTATATTCAAAAATACTTATCCTAAGCAGGTCACACTGATGAATCAGCACCTTTTATCCAGAACATTGTTGCCAGTTATATTAGAGCACATTATTTTTAACAGGCTCTACCTAAAACAGGAGACCCAGTCTGTTAAGCACAATATGTGCTGCAGAGCCATCAAAGGCTTTTAGTAACTTTATCTAAGTTGTTAAAAGACACTAATGCCCAGTTATTCCAAACGTGCAGCTTCGGCCCAGAAAAACAGCGAACAGATTCCTGAAAGACGAGCCGGCGTCACACGGACATAATGTTTATTTGTGTTTAAATATAGAGAAAGTGATTTATATAAAAGTCTGTGGAAAAACTTAAATCTGGGAGAGTGAAAGAGGAGAGGAGGGAGAAGTTAGCACAGTATTGCAGATCTCACAGCAGCTTGATGACAGATGTCATAGCTCGTATGTGCTGAGGACAAACTTTGATTACTATCTCAGTTGTCCCCCTGCTTCTTTTCTCTGTTTACACCCCTGTAAACATAGTCTCCATGGCGCTGTTTACTACTCCAACTCTCCTTATTCTCACATTTCTCTTCCTAACTTGAGCAGAAAGCGGAGGGAAGTGTGCTGTTATCTGTGTGACCACCTGCGTTTCATTTGTTTTTCAGCAGTTCACCACCACGCCTCACCCCACCATCCCCAACGAAACCATCGTGATCCCACCCACCTTCACTCCCTTCCAGGATCCCTTCTTCATCGTAGAGACCATCTGCATCTGCTGGTTCTCCTTCGAGCTGGTCATGCGCTTCATCAGCGCCCCCAACAAGATGCACTTCTTCAAAGACATCATGAACATCATCGACTTCTTGGCCATCATGCCTTACTTCGTCACGCTGGGCACGGAGCTGGCCAAGGACAAAGGCACGCAGCCCTCCGTGTCCCTGGCTCTGATCCGGGTCATCAGGCTGGTCAGGGTCTTCCGGATCTTCAAGCTTTCGCGGCACTCCAAAGGCCTGCAGATCCTGGGCCAGACGCTGAAGGCCAGCCTCCGCGAGCTCGCCCTGCTCATCTTCTTCCTCTTCATCGGGGTCATCCTCTTTTCCAGCGCCGTCTACTTTGCCGAGGTGGACAGTCCCGGCACGCTCTTCACCAGCATCCCCGAGGCTTTCTGGTGGGCGGTGGTGTCCATGACCACGGTGGGTTACGGGGACATGTGTCCCGGGACGGTTGGGGGGAAGCTGGTGGGCTCCATGTGCGCCATCGCCGGCGTGCTCACCATCTCTTTGCCCGTTCCCGTCATCGTGTCCAACTTCAGCTACTTCTACCACCGAGAGATGGAGTGTGAGGACACGCGGGAGTACCACCACGTCTCCACGTCGCTGTGGGAAAAAGACAGAGAGGACGAGGAGGAGGATGAGGAGGAGGAAGGGGTGGATGAGGATCCGGGCTACATGGGGGATTACGCCCCGCTTTACGAGCAGGGCAGGCCTGCGTGCCCGCAGTTTAACGGCACGCTGCTGTCGGGGCTGTGTGCAGGACAGGCGCCGGGCGAGCAGAGAGGGACACAGCTTTATCTCAGAGAACCTTTGGTCACTCAGGTCTGAGGGACACGACACAGATTCACACTTTAACTCCGGCTCCCATGCTGCTGAGACGACAAAGTCTACGTTTTTAGATCCCTCAAAGCTTCTTCTGCTGTTGCTTTAAATGATAAAAAACAGAAAAATCCCACCAGTTTGTTTCAGGCAAGAATGAAAATACTGTAGCAGAACAGAGAAAGGATAATAGATTTTAATTTAATCAATAATTTCTTAAAAGAGTCTTAAAAGAAATGAAACCTTCCTATACTTTCAGGTAAAGGTGGATTCATTATTCTGCTCTGTGCTCCCGAAATATTTACATTTGCATCATTTTAATAAGATAAGACTTTGTTTTCCGTGTTCCGTTTGTCCCTTCTGAGCTGCTGTAGTTACAAAACTATTACTTAACATAATTCTCTTTCTGAAAACATATTAGCCAAAATCCAAAGATAATATTCTAAATTATATCACCCTAAACGTTAAACACTTTATGAACGATTTACAACTTTGTTGATGAGACAATAAGCAGGAATAATTACACACATTAACTTTGCATGAAGATTAAGGACATTTGTGTTTAATTGATATTATTAAAGTGGTTCAATAATCATCCAATGTTGATAAGTCATCTTTACAACAAGGTATTACTTTTGGGGGTCATGCCTCTGAGAAATGAACCACGCAGCTAACATGTGGGCAGCACAAGGATGAAACGAGCGCCGTGGAGACCAGACCTCAACCCAACTAAAGGCATGTGGGACCAGCTTGGTTGTGTGATGTATGTGTTAGAGCGACCAACACAACCACACTGACCTCTAACAACTCCTGGTTGCCTTCCCACAGCTAAATGAGACCAGACTGGTCACCAGTATGAGGAGGAGATGTGTGGATCTTCCACACATGCCCGAGGTGCCTGAAAGAGTAAAATGATCAAACAAAAAAGGCGGATATGTGCAGTTTTTTGCTAATAACCGGAATTTTTAGGGAATACCACATTGTGAAGGTGACTTATCAGGCTTTCCAAGGGTATAAGGCAACATATAATGGTTTGCATTATACCATTATAATAGAGAGAAATAACATTACCAGTTTTCTTAATTTCTTTTTGTCTCAAGCTTAAATTTTCTATTTGTTTTTAACCAAGCTATTCTGTGAACAAACTAAAACTGACTGGTTCAACTTTCTGCTGTGGTCTTTATATCATGGGTAAAACTGCAGACGTTTACACTTTAATTCAATTCAATTCAACTTTATTTGTATAGCGCCAATTCATAACAAAGTCATCTCAAGTCATCTCACTGACAATCAGTCGAAGTAATCTGATTGTCACACATTCATATATACATATATACTAGCCAATTGATAACAAAATAGCCTATGTAAGGAAAACAACAGACTGCATCGAAAAGAGTCTTCGATCAATCCCCTTCTGAGCAAGCTTCAGGCGACGGTGGGGAGAAAAACTCCCTTTTAACAGGAAGGCAAAACCTTCAGCAGAACCCGGCTCAGGGAGGGCGGCCATCTGCCTCGACCGGTTGGGGGTGGATACGACAGAAAGCCCAAGAGAGTGTTACAATTGTGTGTAAAGAGCGAGTGAAAAAAGAGCGGACTGAAAGAGGGGGTTGGTGGAGAGGAGAGAAAGACTGTGTAGAGAGAGAGAGTGAAAAACAGGGGGGGGCTGAAGGAGAGGTTCGGTTGAGAGGAGAGAGTGGTGGGAACGGGGTGAGAGACCAAAGCCACTTTCACACTGAAATTAGCGCGTCGACGCGGGTTTTTCAAAGCCGAGTTAACCCGCGATCAACCGGCATTTGGCTCCTTTCACATCGCCAAAAAAAACGTGCGTCTGATCCTCTGCTGGCAGCTGCGTTGCTCACAGATGTGACTCTGGTTATGCAATCACGCTGCGTTCACGTTAACGATGTTACCCAGAGCAACAGAAATCTAGGCAAGTAAACAATAATTGTTGCCATTTTTCTGACTTCTGTAGCCTATTTTTAAGTTAAAGTTTTATTTAAATAAAGTAAACAATGTATAGCGAGTCAGACAGGAGTTAATGTAATTTCTTGTTTTGCACTTTAGTCCGTCCAAACAACTCAGTGGGTGGCGGCCGATTTTCCCACAGAATGTAGGCTCCTGAATGCGTGCTGGAAGCAGAGACGTCTGTTGCCTTTGCATGAGAAGCAACTGGAAAGATGTCATGTTGTGGACATGTACCGTCCAAAGTCATCCAGAAATTAGCGGGTCAACCCGGGTCTGGCGTTCACACCGCATGCCGATCGGAGCCGAGCCGTTTAAAGCCGATTTTAACCCGGGTCGCTTGCCGAGTCGATGGACGCGGGTCGACGAGCCTTTCACATCGGCACCAAAAGCCGATTGAACGCGGGTTTAAACGGGTTTTTTGACCAGTGTGAAAGGGGTATTAGATAACTGCCTGCACAGGTCCTAAAAAGCTCAAGGAACACTTGTGTCAAACACTTTGTTGGTAAATCCTGGTTCTCTATGCACAAGCTGCCCCCAGACATCTCTTGGTCCTAGCTAGCTGTCTGCATCTATCAGGACAGATCCCATTATTTATGGCAGACTGAATCATTTCTGTGGGAGCAGCAGCAGCCACAGCCCACAGCCTCTGAGGGTAAATGTCAACTCTAGCATTAGGAGAGAGTCTTGCAGGAGCCTTCCAACGCCTTCTTTTCCACACGTCGTCACAGTCTTCACGGCGTCCACTGCGCCCACTGCACAGCTGAGCATTAGCAAGAGATCTGGCCTAAGTGAGTGATGCATGTGTGCCATTATGTTTGAAGGTGGATATGCCTGTTTTTTTACTTTATGATGGTGTGTCTGCACCATTTCTCGTTTTCTGTTTACTCTATGGGTATTTCGATCTTAATTTGTAAGACATTAATGCATTAGCTCTAAGCTCGTTGAGTTGTATGCTGCCTAATTGGCTCTCCTGCCAGCTGTAGCCTTACTGCCCCCTTGAAACTTTGATGGAGCGATATTTCAATGACCACCAGCAAATCTGGTAGAAATCTGTCAGCATAAATATGTCCCTTACAAAGAAATACACAGACTTAACCTGAAGACAAAATGAGTCGAGGAAGAAAGTTTAAGTATCTAGCCCAGTGCCCCTTTTGTATGTGGAGGGGAACATCAAAATCAAAGCATGCGCATATTGGTGCCTTTGGTCATCAGTAGTGATCTTAGTCCTCACGTGACACTGATGCCTTCACAATTGAATTTGCTAGCAGTGTCTGCTACATGAATCAGCTATATATATATCCCTCCTCCTTCACTTCCGAGACAAAAACATGGAGGACCACAAAATACCCACCTGTTTCACTTTTGTGAAATGTAATCACATCATGCCCCTGTGGACTGGAAATCCTGATAGGTGCTGACACTGTGTAATATCATATCTTGGAAGATAACACCTCTGAAATTGCTCTAGCTGTCATGAGAAGTACAATTGATTCCCCTCTAGATATACAATAAGAAAAGAAAAATAATGGTCACTTTGGATGTTGTTTGGCAAACAGTAACGGGTGCTTGGTTTAGGCCACTATTAATGTTATGTTAGACTATTGTTCTAATTTATTAAATGATATGCACATTTTTCTTTTCATAAAGCAGAAGAAGGTAAACTTTGGCAGATGTTTGCCCTTTGCTGCCCCCTAATGAATGCATTCTGCATCAATCTTATTTTTCTTTTCCTTCCTCCCTCCGACAAACTTCGCTTGCATTTCTTTGCTCAATCAGTTATGGTGCATGTTCAGAAAACGTCCAGTTGGTTTATTTCCAGTTGCTGGTGTGTGACCCTGTGCCGTAAAGCATAATACAGATGTTATGTTAACCTAAGGGCTTAATAAAAGCTGTCAAGTGCGTTTTCCTAGAGCTGTGACACTGCAATATCCACTGTGGTCCATGGTACAGGAAATATTAGGTGTACACAGTCAGTTAAACACCTTTCTTTGTTGGATCATCGTAGCATAAGCACTGGTAACAGCATCCTACAGACACACAGCAGTAAAATCAGATTCAGAATCAGAGTGCAATTCAGTTGCATTAACTAAAACCCTGTTAATATTCCTCATTCTCTACGGGTTATAGATGTTTTTATTTGTGCATTAGAAGATAACGGCAGTGAAACGATCAGAGATGAGTGTTTTATGGCTCTGATTGAATGCTTTATGCCACCATCAACATTTGCACTCCTTATTCATTCTAGAGTAATGAAAATTCACCGTAACTCAATCGACATTGCTACGGTCGTCTTAGGACATAGATTGGGGTTGCTTAGACTGCACATTCAAGAAAATAGAAAAGTAAGAAAAAATGTATAAGATTATAAATTTAATTAAAGGGAGAATGGAGAACTGCTCTTTAAGTTTCTCTCACACTAATGAGTGTTCAGTTTAAATCAAGCCAAGTTGTATAGATAGAAAAACCTTTGGCACATTTCATAATCCGAGTCTGTTTCAATTTGCACATTACATTTTAATTATAGTTTGTTACATCCATTTAGATATACACATCTAAATATATGGACTCAAAATACAGATACATTTTTGTTTTTAACAAAGTGATAAAAAAGACGATATTGATAATGATCAAGATTTTATCATTTAGAGATTTAGGACAAGGAAAAAAATAATGAGATCCTTTTTTGTTACATAAGAGCATAAATAACCATCCTGTCATCCCGTATTGACAGTAACATAAAACACTATGTGGTAGGCAGCATTCTGAAAGGAAAATGGAAAGAGCGGAAAAGAGTCAAAAACTTAGGAATACAGAGATGGGAGCAAGATTGTGAGACAACTTGAGGAAGCTGAGTGACAGACCACGGAGGGAAACCTTAAGGGCAAATAAAATGAGTTTAGATGGATGTGACCTCATCAGATGCTACAAGGAAAGGTTCTTCCAATAGTTATTTTTCAGAGTTGACTTTTACGTCAAGAAAATTGTGGTAGAAAACCAGGTAATATTGGTAACCAGGTAACATTCTGTCATTTTTTTGTCTGAATTGAAACGTATGAATGCAGCATTTAAGGTTTGTGCCGTGAGACTGAGCTTGACAGGAAATAGTTTAAAGGATTTGTTTAGCCGATGTGTGAATGGTATATTCTCAGTTTAACTCTATAAAACCGGCGGTAGCGCTGGCCATGTCATTTGCATATCAATGTTTAAATTCAGGTTAATCTTCAACCACATAAGATATAGAAATAATTATTTTGCATATCAAACTAGACAAGTTATATATTAATATCAAACAATAAACATGTCTCACCAAGGTGTTCCCTTCCATGAGTGGGTGTGCAAACAAATTGTAAAAAAGTCACAATAAAAATCCATAAAAATGCTCATAATAACAATATTATATTTCAGACCGCGGGTATTCATGGGACTTCCGGCGTTGGAGATTTCGTCATCACGTTGTTTACAGTCTAATTTACCCGCGAAACTGGCTGT